>CM050168.1:14715625-14915625 GCA_027410445.1 Discoglossus pictus
TAGTCTATAACATAGGAGCTAGTAAGTCTATAGTTAGTATATAACATAGGAACTAGTAAGTCTATACTTAGTCTATAACATAGGAGCTAGTAAGTCTATAGTTAGTATATAACATAGGAACTAGTAAGTGTATAGTTAGTCTATAACATAGGAGCCAGTAAGTCTATAGTTAGTCTATAACATAGGAGCTAGTAAGTCTATAGTTAGTATATAACATAGGAGCCAGTAAGTCTATAGTTAGTCTATAACATAGGAGCCAGTAAGTCTATAGTTAGTCTATAACATAGGAACTAGTAAGTGTATAGTTAGTCTATAACATAGGAACTAGTAAGTCTATAGTTAGTATATAACATAGGAGCCAGTAAGTCTATAGTTAGTCTATAACATAGGAACTAGTAAGTCTATAGTTAGTATATAACATAGGAGCCAGTAAGTCTATAGTTAGTCTATAACATAGGAACTAGTAAGTCTATAGTTAGTCTATAACATAGGAACTAGTAAGTCTATAGTTAGTATATAACATAGGAGCCAGTAAGTCTATAGTTAGTCTATAACATAGGAACTAGTAAGTCTATAGTTAGTATATAACATAGGAGCCAGTAAGTCTATAGTTAGTCTATAACATAGGAACTAGTAAGTCTATAGTTAGTATATAACATAGGAACTAGCAAGTTTGTAGTTAGTATATGACATAGGAACTAGTAAGCCTATAGTTAGTCTATAACATAGGAACTAGTAAGTCTATAGTTAGTCTATAACATAGGAGCCAGTAAGTCTATAGTTAGTCTATAACATAGGAGCCAGTAAGTCTATAGTTAGTCTATAACATAGGAGCCAGTAAGTCTATACTTAGTATATAACATAGGAGCCAGTAAGTCTATAGTTAGTATATAACATAGGAGCCAGTAAGTCTATAGTTAGTATATAACATAGGAACTAGTAAGTCTATAGTTAGTATATAACATAGGAGCCAGTAAGTCTATAGTTAGTCTATAACATAGGAGCCAGTAAGTCTATAGTTAGTCTATAACATAGGAACTAGTAAGTGTATAGTTAGTCTATAACATAGGAACTAGTAAGTCTATAGTTAGTATATAACATAGGAGCCAGTAAGTCTATAGTTAGTCTATAACATAGGAACTAGTAAGTCTATAGTTAGTATATAACATAGGAGCCAGTAAGTCTATAGTTAGTCTATAACATAGGAACTAGTAAGTCTATAGTTAGTCTATAACATAGGAACTAGTAAGTCTATAGTTAGTATATAACATAGGAGCCAGTAAGTCTATAGTTAGTCTATAACATAGGAACTAGTAAGTCTATAGTTAGTATATAACATAGGAGCCAGTAAGTCTATAGTTAGTCTATAACATAGGAACTAGTAAGTCTATAGTTAGTATATAACATAGGAACTAGTAAGTCTATAGTTAGTATATAACATAGGAACTAGTAAGTCTATAGTTAGTATATGACATAGGAACTAGCAAGTTTGTAGTTAGTATATGACATAGGAACTAGTAAGCCTATAGTTAGTCTATAACATAGGAACTAGTAAGTCTATAGTTAGTCTATAACATAGGAGCCAGTAAGTCTATAGTTAGTCTATAACATAGGAGCCAGTAAGTCTATAGTAAGTCTATAACATAGGAGCCAGTAAGTCTATACTTAGTATATAACATAGGAGCCAGTAAGTCTATAGTTAGTATATAACATAGGAGCCAGTAAGTCTATAGTTAGTATATAACATAGGAACTAGTAAGCCTATAGTTAGTCTATAACATAGGAACCAGTAAGTCTACAGTTAGTCTATAACATAGGAACTAGTAAGTCTATAGTTAGTCTATAACATAGGAACTAGTAAGTCTATAGTTAGTATATGACATAGGAACTAGTAAGCCTATAGTTAGTATATAACATAGGAACTAGTAAGCCTATAGTTAGTTAGTATAGCCCAAGTTTTAGGGTCAATGCCCTGTGTATGGCAGCCCTCGGAGCCCCTTCCATCGTACCTGTCTGCCAGACACACACCTGGAGTCTCCTGGGAGGATCTTGTCCCAGCAGCTGTTCCTGGCAGAGAGGACGAGAAGGAGGAGCCGAGGGCTGGAGCCAGAGCCGAGGGCTGGAGCCTTCCAAAAATAATGTGTTTGAAAAAAAAAAAAACATCCAGCAAGCTTGGGGGTGCAGGGCCTGTGATGTGTGAGCCAGCAGGGCGAGGCACAGGGGAGAACAAAGAGCCAGCTGTGCCACCCAAAATGGGACGGGAGATCTGTGTGTAACCCTTGAACTGCCGGGGAATCTCTGTGTCACCCCATTATTCAGTGCCACAGTATCTATGTGTAACCCCTGAACTGCCGGGGAATCTCTGTGTCACCCCATTATTCAGTGCCACAGTATCTATGTGTAACCCCTGAACTGCCAGAGAATCTCTGTGTCACCCCATTATACAGTGCCACAGTATCTATGTGTAACCCCTGAACTGCTGGAGAATCTCTGTGTCACCCCATTATTCAGTGCCACAGTATATATGTGTAACCCCTGAACTGCCGGAGAATCTCTGTGTCACCCCATTATTCAGTGCCACAGTATCTATGTGTAACCCTTGAACTGCCGGGGAATCTCTGTGTCACCCCATTATTCAGTGCCACAGTATCTATGTGTAACCCTTGAACTGCCGGGGAATCTCTGTGTCACCCCATTATTCAGTGCCACAGTATCTATGTATAATACCTGGACTGCCGGGGAATCTCTGTGTCACCCCATTATTCAGTGCCACAGTATCTATGTGTAACCCTTGAACTGCCAGAGAAGCTCTGTGTCACCCCATTATTCAGTGCCACAGTATCTATGTGTAACCCCTGAACTGCTGGAGAAGCTCTGTGTCACCCCATTATTCAGTGCCACAGTATCTATGTGTAACCCCTGAACTGCCGGGGAATCTCTGTGTCACCCCATTATTCAGTGCCACAGTATCTATGTGTAACCCCTGAACTGCCGGAGAAGCTCTGTGTCACCCCATTATTCAGTGCCACAGTATCTATGTGTAACCCCTGAACTGCTGGAGAAGCTCTGTGTCACCCCATTATTCAGTGCCACAGTATCTATGTGTAACCCCTGAACTGACGGAGAATCTCTGTGTCACCCCATTATTCAGTGCCACAGTATCTATGTGTAACCCCTGGACTGCCGGGGAATCTCTGTGTCACCCCATTATTCAGTGCCACAGTATCTATGTGTAACCCCTGAACTGCCGGGGAATCTCTGTGTCACCCCATTATTCAGTGCACAGTATCTATGTGTAACCCCTGAACTGCCAGGGAATCTCTGTGTCACCCCATTATTCAGTGCCACAGTATCTATGTGTAACCCCTGGACTGCCGGGGAATCTCTGTGTCACCCCATTATTCAGTGCCACAGTATCTATGTGTAACCCCTGAACTGCCGGAGAAGCTCTGTGTCACCCCATTATTCAGTGCCACAGTATCTATGTGTAACCCCTGAACTGCTGGAGAAGCTCTGTGTCACCCCATTATTCAGTGCCACAGTATCTATGTGTAACCCCTGAACTGACGGAGAATCTCTGTGTCACCCCATTATTCAGTGCCACAGTATCTATGTGTAACCCCTGGACTGCCGGGGAATCTCTGTGTCACCCCATTATTCAGTGCCACAGTATCTATGTGTAACCCCTGAACTGCCGGGGAATCTCTGTGTCACCCCATTATTCAGTGCACAGTATCTATGTGTAACCCCTGAACTGCCAGGGAATCTCTGTGTCACCCCATTATTCAGTGCCACAGTATCTATGTGTAACCCCTGGACTGCCGGGGAATCTCTGTGTCACCCCATTATTCAGTGCCACAGTATCTATGTGTAACCCCTGAACTGCCGGGGAATCTCTGTGTCACCCCATTATTCAGTGCCACAGTATCTATGTGTAACCCCTGAACTGCCGGGGAATCTCTGTGTCACCCCATTATTCAGTGCCACAGTATCTATGTGTAACCCCTGAACTGCCGGGGAATCTCTGTGTCACCCCATTATTCAGTGCCACAGTATCTATGTATAATACCTGGACTGCCGGGGAATCTCTGTGTCACCCCATTATTCAGTGCCACAGTATCTATGTGTAACCCCTGAACTGCCGGAGAAGCTCTGTGTCACCCCATTATTCAGTGCCACAGTATCTATGTGTAACCCCTGAACTGCCGGAGAATCTCTGTGTCACCCCATTATTCAGTGCCACAGTATCTATGTGTAACCCCTGAACTGCCAGAGAAGCTCTTTGTTACCCCATTATTCAGTGCCACAGTATCTATGTGTAACCCCTGGACTGCCGGGGAATCTCTGTGTCACCACATTATTCAGTGCCACAGTATCTATGTGTAACCCCTGAACTGTCGGGGAATCTCTGTGCCACCCCATTATTCAGTGCCACAGTATCTATGTGTAACCCCTGAACTGCTGGAGAATCTCTGTGTCACCCCATTATTCAGTGCCACAGTATCTATGTGTAACCCCTGGACTGCCGGAGAATCTCTGTGTCACCCCATTATTCAGTGCCACAGTATCTATGTGTAACCCCTGAACTGCCAGAGAATCTCTGTGTCACCCCATTATTCAGTGCCACAGTATCTATGTGTAACCCCTGAACTGCCGGAGAATCTCTGTGTCACACCATTATTCAGTGCCACAGTATCTATGTGTAACCCCTGGACTGCCGGGGAATCTCTGTGTCACCCCATTATTCAGTGCCACACTATCTATGTGTAACCCCTGAACTGCTGGAGAATCTCTGTGTCACCCCATTATTCAGTGCCACAGTATCTATGTGTAACCCCTGAACAGCTGGAGAATCTCTGTGTCACCCCATTATTCAGTGCCACAGTATCTATGTGTAACCCCTGAACTGCCGGGGAATCTCTGTGTCACCCCATTATTCAGTGCCACAGTATCTATGTGTAACCCCTGAACTGCCGGAGAAGCTCTGTGTCACCCCATTATTCAGTGCCACAGTATCTATGTGTAACCCCTGAACTGCCGGGGAATCTCGGTGTCACTCCATTATTCAGTGCCACAGTATATATGTGTAACCCCTGGACTGCCGGAGAATCTCTGTGTCACCCCATTATTCAGTGCCACAGTATCTATGTGTAACCCCTGGACTGCCGGGGAATCTCTGTGTCACCCCATTATTCAGTGCACAGTATCTATGTGTAACCCCTGAACTGCCGGAGAATCTCTGTGTCACCCCATTATTCAGTGCCACAGTATCTATGTGTAACCCCTGAACTGCCAGAGAAGCTCTTTGTTACCCCATTATTCAGTGCCACAGTATCTATGTGTAACCCCCGAACTGACGGAGAATCTCTGTGTCACCCCATTATTCAGTGCACAGTATCTATGTGTAACCCCTGAACTGCCGGGGAATCTCTGTGTCACCCCATTATTCAGTGCCACAGTATCTATGTGTAACCCCTGGACTGCCGGAGAATCTCTGTGTCACCCCATTATTCAGTGCCACAGTATCTATGTGTAACCCCTGAACTGCCAGAGAATCTCTGTGTCACCCCATTATTCAGTGCCACAGTATCTATGTGTAACCCCTGGACTGCCGGGGAATCTCTGTGTCACCCCATTATTCAGTGTCACAGTATCTATGTGTAACCCCTGAACTGCCGGGGAATCTCTGTGTCACCCCATTATTCAGTGCCACAGTATCTATGTGTAACCCCTGAACTGCCGGAGAATCTCTGTGTCACCCCATTATTCAGTGCCACAGTATCTATGTGTAACCCCTGAACTGCCGGGGAATCTCTGTGTCACCCCATTATTCAGTGCCACAGTATCTATGTGTAACCCCTGAACTGCCGGAGAATCTCTGTGTCACCCCATTATTCAGTGCCACAGTATCTATGTGTAACCCCTGAACTGCCAGAGAATCCCTGTGTCACCCCATTATTCAGTGCCACAGTATCTATGTGTAACCCCTGAACTGTCGGGGAATCTCTGTGTCACCCCATTATTCAGTGCCACAGTATATATGTGTAACCCCTGAACTGCCGGGGAATCTCGGTGTCACTCCATTATTCAGTGCCACAGTATCTATGTGTAACCCCTGAACTGCCAGAGAAGCTCTGTGTCACCCCATTATTCAGTGCCACAGTATCTATGTGTAACCCCTGAACTGCCAGAGAAGCTCTGTGTCACCCCATTATTCAGTGTCACAGTATCTATGTGTAACCCCTGAACTGCCGAGGAATCTCTGTGTCACCCCATTATTCAGTGCCACAGTATCTATGTGTAACCCCTGAACTGCCGGAGAATCTCTGTGTCACCCCATTATTCAGTGTCACAGTATCTATGTGTAACCCCTGGACTGCCGGAGAAGCTCTGTGTCACTCCATTATTCAGTGCACAGTATCTATGTGTAACCCCTGAACTGCCGAGGAATCTCTGTGTCACCCCATTATTCAGTGTCACAGTATCTATGTGTAACCCCTGAACTGCCGAGGAATCTCTGTGTCACCCCATTATTCAGTGTCACAGTATCTATGTGTAACCCCTGAACTGTCGGGGAATCTCTGTGTCACCCCATTATTCAGTGCCACAGTATCTATGTGTAACCCCTGAACTGCCGGAGAATCTCTGTGTCACCCCATTATTCAGTGCCACAGTATCTATGTGTAACCCCTGGACTGCCGGAGAAGCTCTGTGTCACTCCATTATTCAGTGCCACAGTATCTATGTGTAACCCCTGAACTGCCGGAGAATCTCTGTGTCACCCCATTATTCAGTGCCACAGTATCTATGTGTAACCCCTGAACTGCCGGGGAATCTCTGTGTCACCCCATTATTCAGTGCCACAGTATCTATGTGTAACCCCTGAACTGCCGGGGAATCTCGGTGTCACTCCATTATTCAGTGCCACAGTATCTATGTGTAACCCCTGAACTGCCGGAGAATCTCTGTGTCACCCCATTATTCAGTGCCACAGTATCTATGTGTAACCCCTGAACTGCCGGGGAATCTCTGTGTCACCCCATTATTCAGTGCCACAGTATCTATGTGTAACCCCTGGACTGCCGGAGAATCTCTGTGTCACCCCATTATTCAGTGCCACAGTATCTATGTGTAACCCCTGGACTGCCGGGGAATCTCTGTGTCACCCCATTATTCAGTGCACAGTATCTATGTGTAACCCCTGAACTGCCGGAGAATCTCTGTGTCACCCCATTATTCAGTGCCACAGTATCTATGTGTAACCCCTGAACTGCCGGGGAATCTCTGTGTCACCCCATTATTCAGTGCCACAGTATCTATGTGTAACCCCTGAACTGCCGGGGAATCTCTGTGTCACCCCATTACTCAGTGCCACAGTATCTATGTGTAACCCCTGAACTGCCAGAGAAGCTCTTTGTTACCCCATTATTCAGTGCCACAGTATATATGTGTAACCCCCGAACTGACGGAGAATCTCTGTGTCACCCCATTATTCAGTGCACAGTATCTATGTGTAACCCCTGAACTGCCGGGGAATCTCTGTGTCACCCCATTATTCAGTGCCACAGTATCTATGTGTAACCCCTGGACTGCCGGAGAATCTCTGTGTCACCCCATTATTCAGTGCCACAGTATCTATGTGTAACCCCTGAACTGCCAGAGAATCTCTGTGTCACCCCATTATTCAGTGCCACAGTATCTATGTGTAACCCCTGGACTGCCGGGGAATCTCTGTGTCACCCCATTATTCAGTGTCACAGTATCTATGTGTAACCCCTGAACTGCCGGGGAATCTCTGTGTCACCCCATTATTCAGTGCCACAGTATCTATGTGTAACCCCTGAACTGCCGGAGAATCTCTGTGTCACCCCATTATTCAGTGCCACAGTATCTATGTGTAACCCCTGAACTGCCGGGGAATCTCAGTGTCACCCCATTATTCAGTGCCACAGTATCTATGTGTAACCCCTGAACTGCCGGAGAATCTCTGTGTCACCCCATTATTCAGTGCCACAGTATCTATGTGTAACCCCTGAACTGCCAGAGAATCTCTGTGTCACACCATTATTCAGTGCCACAGTATCTATGTGTAACCCCTGAACTGTCGGGGAATCTCTGTGTCACCCCATTATTCAGTGCCACAGTATATATGTGTAACCCCTGAACTGCCGGGGAATCTCGGTGTCACTCCATTATTCAGTGCCACAGTATCTATGTGTAACCCCTGAACTGCCAGAGAAGCTCTGTGTCACCCCATTATTCAGTGCCACAGTATCTATGTGTAACCCCTGAACTGCCAGAGAAGCTCTGTGTCACCCCATTATTCAGTGTCACAGTATCTATGTGTAACCCCTGAACTGCCGAGGAATCTCTGTGTCACCCCATTATTCAGTGCCACAGTATCTATGTGTAACCCCTGAACTGCCGGGGAATCTCTGTGTCACACCATTATTCAGTGCCACAGTATCTATGTGTAACCCCTGAACTGCCGGGGAATCTCTGTGTCACCCCATTATTCAGTGTCACAGTATCTATGTGTAACCCCTGAACTGCCGGAGAATCTCTGTGTCACTCCATTATTCAGTGCCACAGTATCTATGTGTAACCCCTGAACTGCCGGGGAATCTCTGTGTCACCCCATTATTCAGTGCCACAGTATCTATGTGTAACCCCTGGACTGCCGGGGAATCTCTGTGTCACCCCATTATTCAGTGCCACAGTATCTATGTGTAACCCCTGGACTGCCGGAGAATCTCTGTGTCACCCCATTATTCAGTGCCACAGTATCTATGTGTAACCCCTGGACTGCCAGAGAATCTCTGTGTCACCCCATTATTCAGTGCCACAGTATCTATGTGTAACCCCTGAACTGCCGGGGAATCTGTGTCACTCCATTATTCAGTGCCACAGTATCTATGTGTAACCCCTGAACTATCATTCTGTAACCCCTTCATTGCCACGGCTATGTGTTATAGGCACTCGGGTCACAAATAGTTAACAGTGATTTAAAAACATACCACATTCTTATCATCATTGTAACCAAGAAAGGTGTGTAATGTGTCAGGAGCGCGTCACGTGGCGCGCACACACAAGTCACTAGACTTCCTTCTTCAAATAATATCATAAATTGAAAAAAAGTTTTGACATGTAAAATACTACTAGAAGGATATCGTTTATAGACAAAGAAAACATCCGCAGTAATAAAAACATGTAATGAACATCGATTAATGGGAAAAAATCTGAAAAAGTATAAAAAGAGAGAAGGAGAGAAGAAAGTTGGTAAATGTATGTCAAAGGAGAACAAAGAGAGAATGAGAGAGAGAGGAAACAGAAGAGGAGAGAGGCAGAGAAGAAAAAGAGAAGAGGAAGGGAGAAAGAGGAAAAAGAGCAGAGAGAGAGAAGAAAAACAGGAAATATAGAGAGAAAGAGGAAAGTGAGAGAAGAAGAATAAGAGAAGAGAGAATGAGAGAGGAAACAGAAGAGGAGAGAGGCAGAGAAGAAAAAGAGAAGAGGGAGGGAGAAAGGAAAAAGAGCAGAGAGAGAAGAAAAACAGGAAAGATAGAAAGAAAGAGGAAAGAGAGAGAAGAAAAATAAGAGAAGAGAGAATGAGAGAGGAAACAGAAGAGGAGAAAGGCAGAGAAGAAAAAGAGAAGAGGGAGGGAGAAAGAGGAAAAAGAGCAGAGAGAGAAGAAAAACAGGAAAGATAGAGAGAAAGAAAGAGGAAAGAGAGAGAAGAAAAATAAGAGAAGAGAGAATGAGAGAGGAAACAGTAGAGGAGGGAGATAGAAGAAAAAAGAGAAGAGGGAGGGAGAAAGAGGCAAGAGAGAGAAAAGAAAAAGAAGAGAAGAGAGAATGAGAGAGGAAACAGTAGAGGAGGGAGATAGAAGAAAAAGAGAAGAGGTAGAAGAAAAACAGGAAAGAGAGAGAAAAGAAAAAGAAGAGACGAGAGAGAAATGAGATAACAGGAGAGAGAGGAAGCAGAAGAAGAGAGGGAAAAGAAGAGCAGAGGGAGAAGAAATACAGGAAAGAGAAAGAAAGAGAAAAGAGAGAAGAGGTGGGGAGAAAGAATGAGAGGAAAAAGAAGAGAAGATAGATAGAGAGATAGCAAAGAAGAAAAAAAGAGAGAAAAAGGAAATAGAAGAAAAAGAGAGAAGAGGGAGGGAGAAAGAGAGGAAAAAGAAGAGCAAAGAGAAAAAAAACAGGAAAGATAGAGAGGAGGAAAGAGAGAGAAGAAAAAGAAGAGAAGAGAGAATGAGAGGGGAAACAGTAGAGGAGAGAGACAGAGAAGAAAAAGAGAAGAGGAGGAAGAAAACCAGGAAAGAGAGAGAATGAAAGAGGAAAGAGAGAGAAGAAAAAGAAGAGAAGAGAGAGAAATGAGATAATGGGAGAGGAAGCAAAAGAAGAGGGAAAAGAAGAGAAGATAAAGCGAAAGAGAGAAAAAGAAAAAAGAGAGAAGAAAAGAGAGAAAGAGGAAAAAGAAGAAGAGAGAGAATAAAGAAGAGAGAGGGAGGAAAAATAAGAAAAGTAAGAGGAGAGAGGGAAAAGAGAGAGGGAGGAAAAGAAGAGGGAAGGAGAGTAGAAGAAAAGGAAGAAAGAAAGAGAAAGAAAACAATAAAAGAGAGCGAAGCCCTGTGTGAGTGAGAGCCGGGCTAGGGAGGGCCTGCAGTGCATTCTTTTGCCATTACCTGTCCTAGCCCAGCCACCTGTGTGTGACGCACACTTCCTCCTGAGAGGGGTGGGGGGCCGGCCTCTGTCACACCCAGACACACAGCACTGACCTCTCACGCACACACACAGCCCACCCCTAAATCACAGCTACTGGGAGGAGAGGGAAAAAAGTTATTTTTATTTAAAACTAGGAGCAGAGAGGTATCCCATAGTCCTTTGTGACCGTCTTGTACTTCCCCTTTAAAAGTATAGACTGCAAAAACAAAACAGTGTAAGTGAATCTAGCAAAATATAAATCAGATTAGCCCAAGTTATTAATATTCATTTCCTTTTTATGGGCTGCCTCCCGTCCATCAGAGGACAGTATCAGGGTAGTGCAAATCAACTGTGAAACTCCATAAGGCAACTTGTAGTGCAAACAGCACAGCCGGCAGCTGCCTCTTTATCCACTGCATCCTCCTTTACTACACATTGCGAGCTTCTCAGCTTGCTGCCTGCCCTCCTGACACACTCTGAGGCCAACATGGCAGCCCCTACAGCGGTGGTGGGCAACAAGTTCCTCAGTCCAGGATTTCAGGATTTCTGATTCACCCACCTGGGCTCAAGCAGAGAAACAATTAAATCCTGGACTGCTGGTGACTCTCATAGAATGCCCACCTAGAGGCAAGCAGAAAAAAAATAACATTTTTGCATTTAATGTTAAATTTTAAAACTAAGATAGAGACAGCACAGAGAGAGAGAGAGAGAGAGAGAGAGAGTCTGCCATACAAAACAGCAAGCGCTGCCACACGCCACAGACAGACAGCACATAGAGACACAGAGAGAGAGAGAGAGAGAGAATGTGCCACACATCACAGCAAGCGGCATAACCGCAGCCATTACACACCAGAGAGAGACAGCACACAGAGAAACAGCACACAGAAAGACAGCACATAGAGACACAGCACAGAGAGAGAGACAGATGACAAAGAGTGAGAGAGAATGCTCCACACACCACAGCAAGCGGCATAACCGCAGCCATTACACACCAGACAGAGAGAGACAGCACACAGAGAAACAGCACACAGAAAGACAGCACATAGAGACACAGCACAGAGAGAGAGAGACAGATGACAAAGAGTGAGAGAGAATGCGCCACACATCACAGCAAGCGGCATAACCGCAGCCATTACACACCAGACAGAGAGAGACAGCACACAGAGAAACAGCCCACAGAAAGACAGCACATAGAGACACAGCACAGAGAGAGAGAGACAGATGACAAAGAGTGAGAGAGAATGCGCCACACATCACAGCAAGCGGCATAACCGCAGCCAATACAGATAGACGGCACAGAGACAGAGCAAAGAGAGAGAGAGAGACGGCACAGAGACAGAAGACACAGAGATAGATGGCACAGAGACAGAGCAAAGAGAGAGAGAGAGACGGCACAGAGACAGAAGACACAGAGATAGACGGCACAGAGACAGAGCAAAAAGAGAGAGAGAAATAGCAAAGAGAGAGCGCACCACACAAAACATCAGGCGCCACCATAGCCCACACACCATAGCAAGCGGTATAAAAGCCACCATTACAAAACCTCAGAGAGAGAGAGACAGCACAGAGACAGAAGGCACAGAGACAGACAGCAAAGAGAGAGAGAAATAGAAAGAGAGAGAAAACGCGCCACACAACAGATAAAGTGCCGGCATAACCCATAGCAAGCAGCATAACAGCCGCCATTACAAAACCTCAGAGAGAGAGAGACACAGCACAGAGAGAGGCAGCACAGAGAGAGAGACAACATAAACAATTTTCACCAGGGCCCTCTATTCAATAGCTCCACCAATGCTTCCACTCAAGCAATAAGACATAAAATTATATTGTTTAAATATAAGACAGGATGCTTGGATTGAAGTATGCCCTTAAATCACACGTCACTTGTACATCTTCCTATAATAAAATCTTCTATTCTGCAAGATCTCACTCACAAGGACTTCCACAACTCCTTTTATCCTGAATGCCCTTGTGCATGCCCTTGTACTAATGTAAGTACCATGTGCTCCTTCCCAAACATCTGTATAATCTGTACAATCTCCAGATCTCTCCACCCTCTGAATGATATATTGTCCCTGGAGTGGGAGCCTCCCAGGGGGAAGTACCAAACAGAAAACCTTTTGAGACCACGACATTAGTAGCAGACAGTAGTGTAACATGACCTGCTAGCAATGTACACAAATACACCTCCTAGTCACCTCCCACTATCATACTACATGTAAGATCAGCCTGTCTGGAGAGCATTCCCCTCTGGGCGGCTCCCACTACAGAGACTTGTTGGTCAATGATCAATTTAAAAGAAAACAAGATGTATTTTAATTTACATTTCAGCTTATTCATTAAGCAGTGTGTAATATTCCCTGGTGATACATATTATTTTTAGAGCATATCCTGTCTTCCCAATAATACTAAGTACATCCATAAGGACTTGTCTTGGGAATGTCTGCAGGGGGAGGCTGTCAGAGCGGATTAAATCCCAGCCAGAGACGCGCCTGTGCCCTGTGATTGCACCACGCTGTGTGACTAAGGATGAGGGAGCAGATCCGCAACCAAATAATGACTCACATAGCTATGACATAGATAGATAGATAGATAGATAGATAGACAGACGGATAGACGGATAGATAGATAGGTAGATTAGATAGATAGACGGATAGATAGATAGATAGATAGATAGATAGATCTAGATAGATAGATAGATAGATAGATAGATAGAGGGATAGATAGATAGATAGATAGATAGATAGATAGATAGATAGATAGATAGATAGATAGATAGATAGATAGATAGATAGATAGAGGGAGAGATAGATAGATAGATAGATAGACGGATAGATAGATAGATAGATAGATAGATAGATAGATAGATAGATAGATCTAGATAGATAAATAGGGATAGATAGATAGATAGATAGATAGATAGACAGACAGACAGACAGACAGACAGATAGATAGACGGATAGATAGATAGATAGATAGATAGATAGATAGAGGGAGAGATAGATAGATAGATAGATAGATAGATTCCCATTCTCTCAGCCTTGTGTACATTTCCACTAATACTGCAGTCAATATTAACCCTATACTTCCCTCCTTACATCTGATAGAATTGCCAGTGACAGTAAATAAAGACGCTGTATGTTATAGTCACGTATGGAACATATAATAGAGGAGACGGATAGTCTGTAGGGGCCCTAGAGCTGCCTATATGTGCCAGGTCTCTTATTACAGAGGGTGCAGAGCGCAGAGCTCTTGCTAGTTGGAACACGCAGTGCGCTCTGCATGAGACGCTCACATTTCCTTTACCAATCAGTGCACGAGCGTGTAGAGTATCGGAGGCTCGAGGCATCTCCAGAGACTGCATGAGACACCTCGTCTGTGCAGCATGGAACACAATGATCTGCACTACTTGGAGTCACACTTAGGTTGGGCTCATTTGCAGAACTACACTTTAAAATAGGCAGAATATATTTGTATTGTAAAACATTATAATGCAGCCTCTAATATATTACCTTTGTATGTAAACACTAGCGACTTGCCCGTCAAAAAACGGCAATAAAATTGTAAGCCAGGCAATGCTGTTTGCCACACAATGTAAGGCTTTTGGTCCTCTGAGTACCTTCGGTGCTCATTGAGAGCCTCTCCCCTGGTGTAGTTTTTGTCGTCTGAGCACCTTCGGCGCTCATTGTGAGCCTCTCCCCACTTTTACTTTTGGGTCTCTGAGCACCCTGTGCGTTCATTGTGAGACTTGCGCTGAGCGTCTTTGGCACTCATTGCATGTCTCTGAATTAAATTAATAAATTAATATACTTTACCTATTTGTAATTAATATATCCAGCAATCAATAGCCTGAAGAGCTAACAATCGCTGTTGTTTTCCTGCAGCATACAATGTACATTTGGACTGTTGCTGACCTAAGGTGTAAGTGTCAGCAATGTGGCAAATGTGCAGTGTAAATGGGCTGCGTGCGCAAGGTCAAACCGCTTGTTTAGTTGGGTAATGCGTTATTTTAGATTGGTAATGTTATTAGTTGTAAGTTAGTGTTGTAAAATGGCGGCGATTGTGTATGTTACACATCTCGCGAGCATTTTACGTCCTTCCTACATTCCTGTGTAAAAGTCGTTTTGCGTGCTTAGGGGTCATGTAGCCTCGTTTTCGTTTTTTTTTCGGCCACCATTTTCGAGTGGCGAAACTCTGCAAATTCGACTTAAATTTGCGTGCAACCTCAGTCCCAAACGTCCTGGCTGTCCCCCCGTGCTGTGTGTGATGTTTTTCGATGTGCGCGGTTCAGCCGTTAACTTTGTATTTTTTACGACCTCAGATTTTTTTTTCATAGTACCGCGGGTCGTATTTTTCCAAAGTGTTACGTGCCGTAATTTTTTGCAGGTGATTTTTTCAAAGTGCTATGGGTCTCGCACTGTGAATTGTATTATTGAGCTTTCTGTTCTTCTGTAGTCCTGCGGGTCCTAGAGATGATGCGCAAGTCGTGCGGTCCATGTACGTGCTTCGGTTCCTAAGTCCTACGGGTCGTAATTTTGTGGACCGTGCTAAGTCCTACTGGCCTTTGGCGCTCATTGCAGCCTAAGTCCTGCGTGTTTCAAATGCTCGCCTCACTTTGCCAGGCTCGCAGTCGCGTGCACCCCTCGCCTCGCATGCGAGGGCCGCAAAACATGACAAAGCCGCAAACGTGACCAACGTTCTTGAACTGACAACGATATATGTGATACACACACACATATATATATATATATATATATATATATATTCTATGCAATTATGCGTAATTGTGGAAAGCCATTGCTTTTTCAACATTTCCATTAGTCCTACTGAAATCATTGTCACTAAGGATTGCCACGTTCCATCTGAAAGGTTACATTTAATGAGATACTGATCCCAGGTTCCCAGTAAATAGATACGCGGGTATATTATATTCCTAGTGAAATCCAGAAACCTTCCATGTCTCTTTACATTGATAAAGTATTTGTTATGAACTATAGTTTATATTTTGAACCTTTGCTGTGTCCCTTAAATGTTATTTTGTCATTTATATTTTACCAAAACAAAACAATATTGTATAATACAGGACCTCTTGTTCCAGCCACTTCTCTCTGCATAAAGCCATCAGTCATATTCCCACAGAAGTCAGTAATATCCAGTAGTACAAACCCTGACGCCCGGGGGCTGCTCCCTGGTTTTACTACACAAATGTTTAAACAGTAACCTTTGCTCCCGCCATAAAGTACTCCCAGAATATACTACCTCACCTCTATTTAAAGGGACTGTGTCACCAAACAGGAAGAGCATTAACAACTGACTATTCATTGTACTAGCAATTTATCTCTACAGTACACCATTTATTTTGAGGATCCTGCATGCTAATGTGCATCTGGGGTGGGAGATGGGTCTAACTGCCAGATGACATTGGGGGTCTTTATTTTGGACACGAGCCGACTGTATGACACTGATTAAGGAGTGATAAGGAAGAGAAGCGTGCCCAGTTGGATAAATAATAAAAGTCACAGAGACTTTACTACCTTGTCATGGTGAAGGGGCCTGTGTACCTCAATGAAGCTGTGAGCTATACCATGTAGGGTCAACCAATACTAGAAACATGCCGTTTATACATGATGGTATCATCATGTGCCCTCTGTCTCTCTCTCTGTACCCTCTGTCTCTATCACAGAGAGAGACAGAGAGGAGAGAGAGAGAGACAGAAGGCACAGAGAGAGATAGAGAGAGACAGAGGGCATAGAGAGAGAGGGGCCACAGAGAGAGAGACAGAGGGCACAGAGAGAGACAGAGAGAGAGAGTCAGAGAGTAGAGAGAGACAGACAGAGGGCACAGAGAGAGATAGAGAGAGACAGAGGGCATAGAGAGAGAGGGGCCACAGAGAGAGAGACAGAGGGCACAGAGAGAGACAGAGAGAGTAGAGAAAGAGAGACAGACAGAGGGCACAGAGAGAGACAGAGGGCATAGAGAGAGACAGAGAGAGAGAGTCAGAGAGTAGAGAGAGACAGACAGAGGGCACAGAGAGAGATAGAGAGAGACAGAGGGCATAGAGAGAGAGGGGCCACAGAGAGAGAGACAGAGGGCACAGAGACAGAGAGAGAGAGTAGAGAAAGAGAGACAGACAGAGGGCACAGAGAGAGACAGAGGGCATAGAGAGAGAGGGGCCACAGAGAGAGACAGAGGGCAGAGAGAGAGAGACAGAGGGCAGAGAGAGAGATAGAGAGAGACAGAGGGCATAGAGAGAGAGGGGCCACAGAGAGAGAGACAGAGGGCACAGAGAGAGACAGAGAGAGAGAGAGAGTCAGAGAGTAGAGAGAGAGAGACAGACAGAGGGCACAGAGAGAGATAGAGAGAGACAGATGGCATAGAGAGAGAGAGGGGTCACAGAGAGAGACAGAGGGCAGAGAGAGAGAGACAGCGAGTACAGAGAGAGAGAGAGACAGAGGGCACAGAGAGAGAGACACACACACACACACACACACACAGAAGGCACAGGGAGAGAGGGGGCACAGAGAGAGACAGAGGGCACAGAAAGAGACAGTGGGCACAAAGAGAGACAGAGAGAGTCAGAGAGTAGAGAGAGAGAGACAGACAGAGGGCACAGAGAGAGATAGAGAGAGAGAGAGGGCATAGAGAGAGAGGGGGCACAGAGAGAGACAGAGGGCACAGAGAGAGACAGAGAGAGAGTCAGAGAGTAGAGAGAGAGAGACAGACAGAGGGCACAGAGAGAAATAGAGAGAGACAGAGGGCATAGAGAGAGAGGGGGCACAGAGAGAGACAGAGGGCACAGAAAGAGACAGAGGGCACAAAGAGAGAGTACAGAGAGAGACAGAGGGCACAGAGAGAGACAGAGGGCACAGAGCGAGAGAGAGACAGAGAGTACACAGAGAGAGACAGAAGGCACAGAGAGAGAGAGTGAGACAGAGGGCACAGAGAGAGAGGGGTACAGGGAGACACAGAGGGCACAGAGAGAGACACAGAGAGTACAGAGAGAGAGACAAAGGGCACAGAGAACAACAAAGGGCACAGAGAGAGAGAGATACTGAGGGCAAAAAGAGAGACAAAAGACACACAGAGAGACAGATGACACAGAGAGAGGACAGAGAGAAAGAGACAGAGAGAGACAGAGGGGGCAGAGAGAGACAAAGGACACACAGAGAGACAGAGGACACAAGAGAGAGGGCAGAGAGAGACAGAAGGGGCAGAGAGAGAGAGATACAGAGGGCACAGAAAGAGACAAAGGACACACAGAGAGGGCAGAGAGAGAGAGAGACAGAGGGTGCAGAGAGAGAGAGAGAGAGATACAGAGGGCACAGAGAGAGAGCCAAAGGACACACAGAGAGACAGAGGACACAGAGAGAGGGCAGAGAGAGAGAGACAGACAGAGGGGGCAGAGAGAGGGCAAAGAGAGAAAGACAGAGGGGGCAGAGAGAGAGATAGAGAGGGCACAGAGAGAGACAAAGGACACAGAGAGAAGACAAAGAGAGCTCATGATACTGTAATTTATAAATCAGGCAAGTTACTAGTAATCACATATATAATTGTGAGCGTCCGAGTTGTTGCTAACGCTTGCGGGCTGGCGTAGCGAGCCTGCGGCCCTCGAGCTGCGGCCCTCGCGAAGCGAGGGTCGCAGTTGCTGTCAAGGAGCGCCGCAGGCGCTCCTTGCCAGCAACTGTGACATTTGCAAACTTCACGTCGTAATGCAAACAACATACGAGACACGTTACCACTCATTACGACCTCGCAAAAAACGCCTGCAACATGAAAAAATTAAAAACACAATAAATACACACAACACATACATACCTACAGCAAGAGGGAGCATCCAGCACCTCAAAAAAGCAACTTACACCTTCATTTAACTCAAAATAAAAGAGTTTAGACACTAAAAAATTCTCTAAGCGAGAGAAAAAATGGCCGCCGAACAAAACGAAAACGAGGCTACAGCACTCTAAACACCCAAAACACCACAAGAAACTCGCAAAACACCACAAAACACCTACGGATATTCCGCTAAGACGCATACCACACATTACCCGCCATTTTACGCCAATGCGGAAGTACACGACTACGCTAACGGTTTGGTCTCGCGCACGCACAGTATTACACTGCACACATTTACCATGCTTACACAGCAGCTCCACACCACTAATGCTGCAGCAACATCAAAACAGATTGTCAGCTCTTCAACACAATGCTTCAAAATAGGTAAAGTATATTCATTTATTAATGTATTATATATTTCATTATTACACACCAAACAGCATTAGCTACCTTACAATTTCATTGCCGTCATTTTTTGACGGGCAATTCTCTAGTATAATAATAATGTTACTTTCCATTCCATTACTGGCACATTTGCTGTCACTATAACACACAGATTGTATCAGCAATCCACCAATTACAGCTTCCTTTGCAATTTAACCCCTTCTTTACCAGGAGGACACACCTACATATATAGATTGTGCGTCTGTATATAATATAAAACACAATGCATAAATAATACAAAGTATCTACACTGGCACGTAGCGCTCATACACATCTGTATTACAGTAGTAGTGGGTACGTGGGGACGGCTCCCGGCTGACATTCAAAAAATGCTCCTGTCATGTGGCCCATGTGACTAACCAGCAAAATCAGATAAGGAAATAGAGCAGTTGGTTCCAACAGTTAAAGTCAAAGTCTCTGATTCATTGATAAAAACAAATAGTGACAACATGGTGACACGCTGGACATATGGGCAGGCGCCTGGCCTGGGGGTCAGTGCCATTAGCAGCCACCGTCTGTGTGCACTAAGTGTTATGGGCAACAGTCATTGAACCATCACAAGCCCAAAGTCACTATAAGGGCTGGATGTACCAAACTGTAAGAGAACCTCTCCATTCCTATGTTATTCTACGGGACATTTCACGCATGTTTAGTATGTGTGTTTGTGTTGCTCAGTCATGTCTGACTCTCAGTGACCTCATGGACTGCAACACACCATTCTGATCCACTTGGTATTCATGGCAGAATACTGGAGTGGATTGCCAGTTCCTTCTGCAGTAAGACCTGGTCAAAAGAGCTTACAATCTAGAAAGGCCCTGTCTGCAATACCTGCACATGTGGATCACCAACAGGACAGGTTTTGAGGATATCCTCAACTACGCACAGGTGTTTCAATCAGAATGACTGAACCTCTAATTAGCACACCAGCACTTATTTAGGGTCATGCTCAAATCCTGGCCTGTTGGTGGTTCCTGAGGCACATTAGCTATATACTAGTACTGTGTATCTGGCAGATATAATTATTCATTAACACTCAGGAGGGAAGTTTTCAGCTAAAGAAAAAGCCTGGAATAAAAGTGGGAAAGTATTAGATTGCTGTAGGAACAGTCAGTGGTGGAGATACGGTTGGTGCAGCAGGTGCGCCACCACAGGGTAGTGGCCCACTGCAGTAAATGAGATATCTTGTCATGGTGAAGGGGCTTGTATACTTCAATGAAGCTGTGAGCTATACCATGTAGGGTCACCAAAGATAGGAGGTCATAGCAGAGAAGTCTGACAAATCACGGTCCACTAGAGAAGGAACTGGCAACCCACTCCAGTATCTTTGTCATGAAAACCTTATGGATAGGCACAACCAGATACAAGATGTGCCTGGCGTGGTGTGGTCCATGAGAGTCAGACATGACTGAACAATTAAACAACAACAAGGGGTGTTTAGAGAAGTTGCAAACAGTAATAGTGACAGTTAAATGTAATTTTTCCATTGTTAAAGGTCTCTCTCACTATTAACATGCTGGTCTTTATTGTGTATAAGGATTTCATGGTAAAGATACTGGAGTGGGTTGCCAGTTCCTTCTCCGGTGGGATGTAATTTGTCTGACCTTTCTGCTATAACCTGCACATCTTGGGTGACCCTACATGGTATAGCTCACAGCTTCATTGAGGTACACAAGCTCCTTCACCAGTGATCCAGAAGGGGGTCTTTATTAGCATCCTTCATAATCTTAATGAATTGCTGTTGATAATGGCATTAGGGTAGAGAGTGGATATTTCAACATAAATCATCTCTAACTTCAATATCAAGTCCACTTATTATTATTTATTTTATATTAATTGAATTATTCATTATTATTATTAATAACAACCAAATAAAATGGTGTTTATTTCATGTGTACTTTTCCTCTCTGTAGTACCTGAGACCTTTGCTGTGTCCTCTGACAGCAGGCAGGCCTTCCCATCAGTGTCCCAGAGGGGCGCAGATCTGACAGATTCATTTTAGGAAGAGCCTGGTCCCTAAGACTAGGGAGCGTAGAAGTGTGCAGCTGCTCCCAGCGTTAATTATTAACACTTATTTTAATTATTAATCAAGCAATGAGTAATTGTTCATTAAGTCCTTTTTAATAAAGACATCCAAACGTCTGCATCCACAGGTTACCATGGACCGAAATGGAACTGCAGCTGAGGATTCTGGGAGGTAACATACAAATATGCTGAGTGTATGAAGTGGTAATTATTTTTTTCCCAATTAATCAGAGTAGGATACCAGGCGCACAAAGGTAATTGAGCAGAAACCAATATATGTATAATGTGTTTGCGTCATTCAGTCGTGTCCGACTTCTTATGACCTCATGGACCACAACACACCATGCTGATCCACTCGGTTTTCATGGCAGAGATACTGGAGTGGGTTGCCAGTTCCTTCTCCAGTGGGCTACCACATTCAGCTCCTGGTACTCCTAGGTTGTCTCCCATCCTAGTACTGACCAGGCCTAATCCTGCATGGCTTCGGGGTGGTGTGATCTCTTGGTTCCCTGGCTGGAATCAAACCCAGGTTGCAGCGGTGAAAGCACCAAATCCTAACCACTGGACCACCAGGGAACTATATATATAATAGCAACTTGTTATTATTACCCCAGCGTTACATTTGAGTATGTTAAGCATAATTTACCTATAAAAGACCTCCCCTCTCTAAATCTTCTTATCTAGGGGTATTAGTTATAATTTTATCCAACTGAGCATTTCATCTTCATAATCTCTGACATATGAGAGATAATAGTCACAGGGACATTTCATTTTAAAAATGTGTTTTTCTTAGATATGTATACCAGTTGGGCATGCTTATCTTCTTTACAACCCCCACTTAAAGGGATATGGAAGGTTCCTAGATTTTACTAGGTATATAATAACCTTATGTACTTATTTACTTTTATATACTTTATTTTATTAAGACATGAATATAAGCTCTGTTTTACTGCCTAAAAACAAATAGTCCCTGTATGGGACTGCCCTCTGCAGCTCATGCAGACACAGACTATGCCATACTGGATATGCTGTGTCTCATACTAACAAATCAGTAACCATCTCTCAGCAACATGCTGCTAAGACATGTTCCCTGATAGGCTAGGATGCTATACAGCACATCCATCCCTACAGAGTCTGCGCCTGCATTTGCTGCAGAGGGCAGATCAATACAGGTACTATTTATGTAGTAAAACAGAGCTTTTAATCACTTCTTAATAAAATAAAGTACATAAAAGTAAACAGATACACATTGATAGTATATACGCAGCAACACTCACGAACCCTGATATCCCTTTAATGGTCCTAGATAAGGAAAGTTAGAGAGAAGGATTTCATTTATGCTTGAAATACACAACCCTCAAGCTCAGTTATCTGAGTTATCATTTGCTTTTATATTCATTTACACATGTGCCTTTAATACAGTGTCTCTTTAACCCTTTATTGTCCATGGCTATTGCAAATTGCTTAATTTGTAGGTAAATCCCTTTAATTGCAGTACGCCCTGACCTTTACTTACCTCGCAGGCTGCTTTTTTCCATATACATATTGAATGGCTTGGATGACCACACACGTGTCAGCTGTGAGATATCCCTCGATGGTGCAATGATAGGGTTAAACATGTATGACCAAGCCACTGGCCAACAGCTCACAGGCCACGGGACACCGATTCGTGGACATTTTTTTAGATCTTTTTGGATTAAAACCAAATATATGCAACTGGTATGCAGTCTCGGAGAGCTCAAGCAGTCTCACTCAGTAAGAGAGCGCTGACGTCTAATAAACAAACACAGAAAAGAAATTGAAAGCCTCTCGTTAGAGGATATGACAAAATAAGAACCAGAAAAAGGGTTTTTTACGGTAAGTGGCAAACCGGATAGGTGTGAGTGGGTCATAAAAACTTGCACAATCCCATTGTCTGACTTGAGACGTCCCAGATTCCATCAGTCCCGGCTCTCGAGAGGCTACATGGTCACTTAAAAAAAAAATACGGTCGCTAAAAGCCACCAAATCCACCAAAACCAGATGATTGAAAAATAAGGATCACTCAGTGGAGATGAGCATCACTCGGAAATGATGAGGACTATCCACAGGCAGTGAGGACCACTCATCTGGGCAGACTCGTCTTGTTCAGTTGAGCATCAATCCAGTGCAACTTCTTGAGTCGAGTTGATGAATTCTTGAGTATCCCTCATTAAAGTTGAGTGTCGCTCATTCTAGTTTTCAAAACAGACCCATACAACGTGAAGGGTTCCATTAAAACTCCAAATGTATGTCTTGGAGAAGTCAACAAGACTCCAAAACCCAAGCTCCTTGGATGGTCCTGTGAGATTGGTTGGATTGGCAGCTCTGTTGTCAAGAATGTGACAGGGGACGGGATATGGGGACGTTGGCTCCTGTCCCAAAATCTTCCCAGGAATCCCGTGTAAGGCTGGGAATACAGGAACTGAGCTTGGAAGCTTCCTCCTGCTCCTCCGCCCCTTCTGGCCCTGGACAACCCCTCTCACAGTTTTTCAGTCATTTTTGCACCCACTGTAATTTTAGCTGCCTCTAACCCACCCCCCATTCAAAAAGCATCACCATGGCAACTAATTGAGGCCTATAGGATAGTGTTAACGAATAAGAGCCTGAGAGGTGGAACCACAGCTGTATGAGGAGGGAGAGGAAGAGAGGGAGGGCTGGAGGAGGAGGGGGAAGGGAAGAGAGTGTAGAAAGGGAGGAGAGCAGAAAGAGACAGAGAGAGGAAAGAAAAACACAAGGGCACATGGAAAAGGATGTAGTTATTATACCAAGTGGGAGCATGGAATATAGACACGGCAGAGGTGGTAAAAGCTGATAAAGTGACACAGAAAAGGTCCCGTTTATTGATCAGATGCTCATTTAGCTAATGGTGGGCATAAGCGTGATAGAAGCCCTCGACCCGTACATAAATAGCACATTTGTGCTCACATTTGCACGTCTAAAAATAAGTTTATTTTTATTTTTAGACGTTTAAATGTGTTGGTGGTAATTAAACTTTCTAAATGCAGATGACTTTGCATAGCACTGGGGGTGAACATGAAGATAAGCATGCCTGGCTGGTGTTAATATGTATAATGATGCAGACTTGACAGTTAAATGTATCTGTGACTCCTACCATTGTTTTTAATACAGGCATGCTTATCTTCTACATCATCTCCCCCATATGGAATATAAACTGCTATTGATTACATTAGCTATTTGCATTATATTATGCTATGGTATATTCATTATTATATTGATTAAATTGGCTATTACATTATATTTTGCTATATTATATCAATTATGCTATCGATTACACAGTATTATATTATGCTATTTTATATTTATTATGCTATTGATTACATCGGCTATTACATTATATTATGCTATATTATTAATTATACTATTGATTAAATTAGCTATCATATTCTCTATTAGTGTATATTAATTATGCTGTTGATTACAATAGCTATTACATTATATTATTATTAATTGAGCTACTGATTACGGTAGCTATTATATTATGCTATATTATTAATTATATTTTTGATTACATTAGCTAGTATATTCTATATCATATTAATTATGCTGTTGATTACATTAGCTATTACATTATATTATGCTATATCATATTAATTATGATATTGATTAAATTAGCTATTGCACATAAGTTAATCAAGTGGATCTTTCACTTAATTTTTATAAATAACTATAACACTTACTGTATATTAAATTTAAGTCACTTCCAATTTTCATTTGCAATTATGTTTTATGTACTTTTGATTGCTTCAATAAATGGGGCCTTTTGTGTTTCATTTTTCAGACTTTGCTTTAAAAATGCATATTTGGGCATTTCTACCCTAAGACAATGATGTTTTTGAGTTTAAACGTTGATTCTGATTTTTAGCACTCTGGAATATGTTGGCTCAATACAAATAAACAACAATAATAATTTTTAGCTTTACAGAGAAAAAAATCTTTTAGCTTTGACCTATAACAAATAATACCCCAGTTTGCAGGGGAGGGGGACCAGGTGCAAGTCTGGTCCAACCAGTTCTACCCCAATAACCACCCAGACAAGCAGCCGGGGGATTTGCAATATCTATTCATATGGAAATGCAATAATTTGTTTTTCTAGATGTTAAAATAACAGAAAATGTGCTGCACCTCCTGCTAATGCTTTTGGGCAGATTCACTAAGCTTTGCCTGGTTTCTGACATGCTTTGCTAAGTCTGCAATGGTTATTTTACCTATAGGAAATTGCACAGCTCCAGTAAAGTTTAAAGGAGTATGGAAAGTTCCTGGATTATACTAGGAATAAATTATAAGTTTTATTTATTTACTTTTATGATCTTTATTTTATTAAGAAGTGCTTTTAAGCTTTGTTGTTACTGCCTAAAATCAAACAAATAGTCCCTGTATGGGTCTGCACACTATGGTGTATGCAGGCACAGCCTCTATAAGGCTGGTTGTGCAGTGTGGTGTCCTAACCTATCAGGGACCATGTTCCTGAGAGATTGGTTAGTATGAGACACTGCACAATCATTACTACAGAGTCTGTATCTTCATGAGCAGCAGAGGGCACATCCATACAGGTAATATTTGTTTGATTTGGGCAGTAAAAACAGCTTATAAGCTCTAGGTGGGCATTTATCTGCCTTCAAATCTAGGTTTCTATTATTCAAACTGCTATCACTGTATATGAGCATGCCAATTTAAGTGTGTTAAAAATGTTAATTAACTTCCTATGCCATTCTTTGATTAAATTAGCTTTTTTTTTTTTCCAGGAAAACCGGTAAAATTGTGTCCTCCTGAAAAGAATCACAAGATCAGTTAAGAGAGAGGAGCGGCTCAGTCATCAAGTCACAGAACTGAAGGACTTCTGTTGAAAATCTTAATTCTTTTAAATAAAATTGAATTTACAAACCTTTTAGTAATTAACTAGACTTGAGATTTATATATTTTTCTACTTTGTTTATTTTAAGGCTAGAAAACTAGGTTTGCATACATTTATTTTTATTGGATTTTAACACTAAATGTTATTCCCACCCGATGAGACAAGTTTTTCTTTCCATTAGATAGATTTGCAAATGGAATTTATTAATTGGAATACAAGACTTAATTGCAATTAAACAGCAAAGCTTTATTGAGAGAAGGGTACTGTAATAGGATAAGGGAATAACAAGAAGCTGATCTGTCATTTTATTTCTTAGAACAAGTCTCCTTTTCAGATACAGAAGATACTTGTGATGATGTCATGGAGACATATGACTAACATGAACCTGAACTGTTACTGGGGCAGATCTGAAGTCTTGAAAACCTAATGTTATTCCCTTTGTATGTGAAGCTTTGGAGATTTTAGGAAATCCCCTCTAACATTATAAAAATATATACATTTTAGTAATTTAAGCCTTAGTGCAAAAGTGATCATGTGAGTGTGAGATTATATATATGTATGTGTATAGGTAGATATATATATATATATATATATATATATATATATATATATATATATACCTATAGTCTGCGAGTTTTCAATCTTGCATGGTGCTTTGGGGAAAGCTCTATGGACACCGGATTCTAAGCTCAAAGACAGGGCCCTCCATCTTTATAATTTGTTAATATTGTTTTGCCTTGATCACAACGTATACATAGCGCTACGAAATATGTTGGCGCGTTACAAATAAACAATTTCTATATATTCTTTTATATATATATATATATATACATACATTCATATAGATCTTAGCCTCGGTTTTATTGAATTTGTATAAGTTAGTGTAATATAAACTGGCATTTTCATTCACCTGACTCGAGCAGAACATTTACCCAATGCTGTGTGTCAAATCCTTATTTACTATAAGTCCCAAAACGATTAATGTATTTCTTTACAATTGATTTATAATTCTAGCAGCTGCTGGAAAACATAGCAAGGGAGGGTTAATAACATTTACATTGTGACAAACTGATTGTTATGCAGGTAAAAATATTGGTGCTAATTTTGTACAGTTGGTGAATAGTTATTTATGCAGATTCAATCATACACGTTCACAGCTGATTAGAGTCTGGGGGGGAGAGGTGCTTACACCCCCCCCCCCTGTTACTGCAAACAATCCAAGGTCTTTTTCACCTCACTTCACACAATTGCTAGGCATTGTTCCTTATCTGCCCTCTAACCCTGCCCGTGGCCACAGCAAGAAGATTAAATATTGATTGTAGGGGAGAGGAGACTTGTCAGGAGGGCTCTGAGAGAGCAATCCCACATTGTAATGAGAGGAGGGGGAGCAAGTGGGAGGAAGAGTAGGCTGGGGATGAGGAGGGGAGGTAATAATTGGATAGCCTGGGGTGTTGGGGGTTAATAATTGCCCCTTCTAAATAACTTTGTAGTGTCTTTCTAGTCATAGGATGAACATACCCTCAGTCTAAAAGTTGGCAGTTAGCCCCCCTGGGGAAGGGGGGGGGGGGGGTGGAGAGGCAAAATAATAAGATAATAGAAGAGATTCACTAAGCTATCACAGGAAATGGCCAGCTTCCCTAATAGTAAATACTGCACCATGAAGTACATTGTGATGTTTAGTGAACCCCTCTCCCAATATTTGGGGAAGAGTGGAAAACCACGAGGAGCCGTACAAACAGATTTCTATTAGGGTGTTGAAAATTATTACATTAAATGTTCACTGTGTTCATATATTTAAAATGGATTATTTTGAAGAACTGCACTTGAAATTTGACAAATGTTTTTGGAATGGAAGAGATATAAAATAATACATCCTCTAGTTTATTCAATTCTATTTGCAATGATGTCACTGATTTTATCTGCACATTAGGCATGTGGCATCTACAATTGCCAGTGCATTCATAGGCCTAATAGACAACTCCTCAGTATAAGTCGCGGGGGGGGGGGGGGGGGGACTAGCATGCCCAAACTCAAGGTAGTTCCAACCTGAATAGTCTTTATGTTATGTGGCTTATACTTAAGACAAGATGTTTAGTGTCCCATGGGGTAATTCACAATTCTTTATTTTGATCTGCCATTGGCAAATGATACATAATTTTTAGTAGGTGGATCAGAAATGCAAGCAGTTAAAAACTACAAAATGTATTGTAGGATAATGTAAATTTTTTATAACATTCAGTTGATAAAGTGCGTACTTCCCAGAGTTTAAAATATTATGGTATTTGTATTCTGCTCTGTGACACTTTAAGAAATCTTACTAATAATAGTCTGTTTTACTGTGTAAGGGGACAATCTGGTATGTGCATGGGGGGCAGTGCTGCCCATCTGCCAGGCATATGAAGCCATGGGTGATACTGACCTGGCAGGAGAGGGGGTTTTGTGTACATGATATTGGCTTCCCCTCCATCTCATGCTCTGATCCTCCTCTCATCCTTACACTGACAGCTCCTCTCCTGCACTGCAGTCTGGTACTAAATATAACTGCAGCTGCACTGCCTGGAGTCTGAGGGGCAGGAGCATAGGAAGAGGTGTCGCATATACAAAAAGGGGCACCTCACCAACTGCAAAGGAGGCTGCACACTTACCACAAGAGGGCACCTCACTCTCTGCACGCAGAGAGCGGTCTCATAGCAAGGGGGACTCTCACACATCACAAAATTATACCTCGTTCACTGTAAGGGTGGCCTCTCACACACCACAAGAGGGTATCTTATAAGGGTGGCCTCTCACACACCACAAAAGTGTATCTCATTATAAGGGTGGCCTCTCACACACCACAAGAGTGTATCTCATTATAAGGGTGGCCTCTCACACACCACAAGAGTGTATCTCATTATAAGGGTGGCCTCTCACACAACACAAGAGTCTATCTCATTATAAGGGTGGCCTCTCACACACCACAAGAGTGTATCTCATTATAAGGGGGGCCTCTCACACACCACAAGAGTGTATCTCATTATAAGGGTGGCCTCTCACACACCACAAGAGTGTATCTCATTATAAGGGTGGCCTCTCACACACCACAAGAGTGTATCTCATTATAAGGGTGGCCTCTCACACAACACAAGAGTCTATCTCATTATAAGGGTGGCCTCTCACACACCACAAGAGTGTATCTCATTATAAGGGTGGCCTCTCACACACCACAAGAGGGTATCCCACTGTAAGGAAGGCCTATAATACACCACAAGAGGGTATATCACTGCAAGGGAGGCCTTTCACACACCACAAGAGGGTATCTTATTATAAGGGTGGCTTCTCACACACCACAAGAGGATATCTTATTATAAGGGTGGCTTCTCACACACCACAAGAGTGTATCTCATTATAAGGGTGGCCTCTCACACACCACAAGAGGGTATCTCACTGTAAGGAAGGCCTATAATACACCACAAGAGGGTATATCACTGCAAGGGAGGCCTTTCACACACCACAAGAGGGTATCACAGTGTAAGGAAGATCTTACACACCACAAGGTATCTCAGTGCAAGGAAGGCCTCTCAAACACCACAAGAGGGTCTCTCACTACAAGGGAGGCATTTTGCACATCACCAGAGGGTATCACAATGCAAAGAAGGTCTCACACACCAAAGGAGGGTATCTCACTGCAATGAAGGCCTTTCACACACCACAAGAGGGTATCTCACAGTAAGAAAGGCCTATAACACACCACAAGAGGGTATCTCACTGTAAGGAGGACCTATAACACATCACAAGAGGGTATCTCACTGTAAGGAGGACCTATAACACATCACAAGAGGGTACCTTAGTGCTAGGAGGGACTCTCACACACCACAAGAGGGTATCTTATTATAAGAGTGGCCTCTCACACACCACAAGAGTGTATCTCATTATAAGGGTGGCCTCTCACACACCACAACAAGGTATCCCACTGTAAGGAAGGCCTATAATACACCACAAGAGGGTAGATCACTGCAAGGGAGGCCTTTCACACACCAGGAAGATCGTACACACCACAAGAGGGTATCTCAGTGCAAGGAGGGCTTCTCACACAACACAAGAGGGTATCGCACTGCATGGAGGACCTCTCACACACCACAAGAAGGTATCTCACTCACTACAAGAGAGACATATAACGTACATGTACAAAAAGCAGCAAAGAAAAGCTTTAGACAGAAAATGTAATAAAAAAAAACGCATTTCATATTGACTTCTGCTGCATTCTTCCCCTATGTCTCAGAATATCCTGAGCATTACTGACCATTCAGTTCAGTATATAATATATTTTAATTATACAGGCCTGATGACCAGGGTGATGGTCACCTTAGGTAATTTGGGACCTTGCGTGTTATCCTTGCGCATTGTATAACACGCTAGATACGTAATTTGGCCTGTTACTTAAGCTACTTATGAATTGTTTGTCCTCTGGTAAGTAGTGCTCAGGGCTATGAGAAATATAGGAAGTGCCGCAGCTGCTATTGGTGACTAAAACCTTTCTTTGTTGTTGTTTGCAAAAATTATTTTTAATGTTAATCCATACTGAACCTGATAATAGTTTTACATTGAAAATAGGTTGCAATGGCCCTTTAAGCAGGGACACACAGGGGTGGCGGAGAGAAGTGACCCCAAAGAGTGTCCATGACACCAGGGCTTGGCTATCTGAAGCAAGGCCCTGTCTTATCAGAGTGGTTGCTAGGAGACGCAGCCATGAGCATGTATGGACCAGCATAACAACAACCTATGTACAGAGTGATAAGGAGACCTGTCAATGCACAAGTAGTATGAGCAATAAACTAAATCAGGTCCATTTTATTGCTCAGTTTGTGCGCATAATTCAACAGCTGCCTCTAAATAGGGAGTAACAGTAATTTATTAAGACTTCAGATTGATTTTTGGTATTGGAAGAAGGAGAAGCTATACTGATAAATTAACAATAGCTCATTAGGGACTCAAGTGTCTGTGTAAGGCATCTGTGGCCCCTGTAGGAGGACAGAGCGCGCCCGCCTCCCCTGCCAGCTCTGCACTGCTCTATCCAGCAACCTTTTTTACATTTTCCTGATGTGACATATGGAAAGTATTAGAGCAGCAGCCACAGCCGCTACTTGAGAGCATATTCAGGCTTTTGTGCTGAAAAGCTGAGGCCAGCAGTTCTGTAGCAAGGCTGGGGTTACACACAGGAAAGCACCTCCTGATACACAGGACATATTACAGGGGCTTTGTTTGTGCAATGATCAGATCTCTATAAACCCCAGGAATGTTACAGGGATTGGGAGATAGACCGTGTTATACTAATAGAGTGCTCGGGCCAAGGAAATTCCAAGTGCTTTATACAGGAAGCATGCATGTGTATGGAGTGACACCCACCCCCTACTCTTCTATGTATGTTACATCTGCACATGTCTCACAGTCTAATAAATGTTTCTGCACTCTCCTATATCCTCACAGCTGTTTCCCCTGTCTTTTCATGACAGTCTCCTCTACCTTCTTTAAAGCTGTCTATATTACTTTCTCATAGCTGTCTCCTCTACCTTCCTTATAGTTGTCTCGCTTACCTTTTCATGGCTTTCCCCTCTAACTTCCTGATAGCTGTCGCTTATAACCTATTGTGACTGTCTCCTGACCCTTATATCCATCTCTTTCACCGTCTCATGACTGCCTCCACTACTTTCCTTAAAGCTGTCTCTCAAACCTTCTCATGGCTGTCTCCTCCACCTTCCTCAAAGCTGTGCCGCTTACCTTCTCATGGCTATCTTCTCTACCTTCCTTATATCTGTCTCTCTTACCTTCTCATGGCTGTCTCCTCTACCTTTCTTACAGCTGTCTCTTTTACCCTATTGTGTCTCGTTAACCTTCCTTATAGATGTCTCTGTTACTTTCACATGGCTGTCTCCTGACCTACCTTATATCCATCTCTCTTACCTTCTTATGACTGCCTCCACTACCCTCCATAAAGCTGTCTCTCAAACCTTCTCATTGCTGTCTCCTCCACCTTCCTTAAAGCTGTCAAGCTTACCTTCTCATGTCTGTCTCCTCTATCTTCTTTATAGCTGTCTCTCTTTCCTTTTCATGACTCTCTCATACCTTCTCATAGTGGCATAGTGGTCTTCCAAAGCTTTCTCCACTACCCTTCTATGGCTGTTTCTGCTACCTCATAGTGGTTTCTCTTCTTTATCCATTATCGTGACGCTTTTCCATTCTCATGATTGTTACTTCTACATTCTCATGGCTGTCCCTTTTCTATAATTTCATGCCTCCCCCCTCTTCTCTTTTTCTTCTAGACCAGGGTAAATTTTCTTTTTCATGGTTGTCTCTTTTATCCTCTCATAGTTGTCTCTCTCCTAGCTGTCTTTTCCTCCTGTTCCTCTCAAGGCTGTCCTCTCATTCCATTGACTATCTCTCTCTGCATCTCTCATACTTCCTCTTGGTTGACTCTCTTACATTCTTCCCTGGCCCTCTCATGGCTGTCCTCTCATTCCATTGGCTATCTCTCTCTGCGTCTCTCATACTTCCTCTTGGTTGACTCTCTTACCTTCTTTTCTGATCCTCCCAGGCTACCCTCTCATTCCATTGGCTATCTCTCTCTGTATCTCTCATACTTTCTCTTGGTTGACTCTCTTACCTTCTTCCCTGGCCCTCTTATGGCTGTACTCTCATTCCGTTGTCTATCTCTCTCTGTATCTCTCATACTTCCTCTTGGTTGACTCTCTTACCTTCTTCCCTGGCCCTCTCATGGCTGTACTCTCATTCCGTTGTCTATCTCTCTCTGTATCTCTCATACTTCCTCTTGGTTGACTCTCTTACCTTCTTCCCTGACCCTCTCATGGCTGTCCTCTAATTCCATTGGCTATCTCTCTCTCTGCATCTATCATACTTCCTCTTGGTTGACTCTCTTACCTTCCTTCCTGACCCTCTCATGGATGTCCTCTCATTCCATTGGCTATCTCTCTCTGCGTTTCTCATACTTCCTCTTGGTTCACTCTCTTACCTTCTTTTCTGACCCTCTCATGGCTGTCCTCTCATTCCATTGGCTATCTCTCTCTCTGCACCTCTCATACTTCTTCTTGGGTGACTCTCTTACCTTCTTCCCCGACCTTCTCATGGCTGTCCTCTCATTCCATTGGCTATCTCTCTCTCTGCATCTCTCATACTTCCTCTTGGGTGACTCTCTTACATTCTTCCCTGACCCTCTCATGGCTGTCCTCTCATTCCATTGGCTATCTCTCTCTCTGCATCTCTCATACTTCCTCTTGGGTGACTCTCCTACCTTCTTCCCCGACCTTCTCATGGCTGTCCTCTCATTCCATTGGCTATCTCTCTCTCTGCATCTCTCATACCTCCTCTTGGGTGACTCTCTTACCTTCTTCCCTGACCCTGTCATGGCTGTCCTCTCATCCCATTGGCTATCTCTCTCTCTGCATCTCTCATACTTCCTCTTGGGTGACTCACTTACCTTCTTTCCTGACCCTCTCACGGCTGTCCTCTACTTCCATTGGCTATCTCTCTATGTATCTCTCTTTATTACAATGTATCTCTCTGGGAGTTTGTCAGGAAGCCCAGACTGTGGCAATGGTGAAGATTCCTAATTGGTTCAAATCCATAACATTGTGGCAGCTGCACTGAGAGTAAACTGCTCATATTGTACAGCCCATAGGTAGTACCCCGCCATGCCCCTACCATGCGGCAAATGTGGAGTGATCAATCCCCTGCTTATCCATCCAGCCCATATGTAGTATGATCCCTTATACTACTAGTGCTAAAAAACAGGAGGAGTTTGGTAAATAAGGATAATAACAAGCTGTAACCTTACTGATAAGACCAAAAAAGTGACTGTCTGAGGTTAGGTACCCATCCTATGCTATGCTTTAAAGCTATTATACAGCAGGCATATGAAACCATGTATAAAGTGGTATTGGATAAAAAAAAAAAAAAATGCATTATGTACTTATTTGCATGTCTCTACCCAGTTTCCCAGAGTGCAGTGCAATAACTGAGCAGGAAATATGTTTTTTAACTTATTTTTAGACGTCTAAATGAAAACACAAGCATGTTATTTAGGATACATATGTATGTGTTTATGTGTGTACGTGTGTATATGTATATATATATATATATATATATATATACACATATTTATATATATATATATATATAATTATATAATTATTTATATTTATATACATATATATTTATTTACAAACACACACACATATATATATATATATATATATATATTTAAATATATATACCGTATATATACATATATATATATATATATATATATATATATATATATATATATATATATATATATATATATATATATATATATATATAGAAAAGGATTATCAGAATGTAATTTATCCCCACTCTTAAGGCCACTAGTGCTTGGGCGATGTGTAGAGAGAAATAGATAATGTTGTCCAATAGGAATGGATGATGCTATTGCCGGTCTTCCGTTTTAGAGATGTTCAGCTATTTCTCTGGACACTGTTTGATGTCTTAAAGATATGAGGAAAAACAGGTTGGGGGGATAATCATATGTGGGTAGAATCTCCCCTTTAAATAACTATGAGGTATTTATGTAGCTTAGTGTCAGATCTCCTTCTGAACTGGCGTACGTTGCTTCTGGTTCCCACCAAATGCACCTTGTGATGTTGACCCTTCCTCTACTTTCTCCAAATGTTGTGCTATAGAGTCTTGATAGTATGACCCATTGGACATTGTCCACATAATAATAATATTAATAATAATAATAATAATATTGGACTCCAAAAAATTGTAATGATTGGAACGAACAAATTTTTTTTATTCTGTGATAGTATTCTGGTAAAATCGATACAAAGAATGTGGAATTGATCAGTACAAAATAAAATCAATATATATATAAATATATATAAATAAATATATAAATAAAAAATAAAAATAAAAATATATGTATATATGTATATATATATCTTTCAACATATTAGTCTGTGTCAATGGTTAAACGCTCCAGTGCCTTGCATGGTGTCCACCTGTGTGCAGGAGGCAGCGCCGTCACGCTAACACATCACAGGCACAAGGTATGGAATTACTTGCAGCTGCCGGTCCCCCTTTCTGAATTTCCATATTATAACTCCTATGGAGCCGACTTCTTTTTCAGGGACCTTATTCCGTTGATCTCACCCTCTCCCATCCCCCTCAAGGCCAGAACATCTGGCTCCCTAAAAAATAGCTCATAATAAAGTTTGCTAGCGGCCCGGTCTGTCACACAGCGCCTCTCAGTGTTACACTGTGGGACATTATATATATATATATATATATCACTACATATGCATTGTGTTTTATTATTTATATTTATATGACAAGCACCAATATTTCCCATATGTGGCAACATGGATATTATGTATGGATTGTATATATATATTTGCAAATATTCAGTCTTTCTGATCCACTCAGCAAGCACAGGCTGATATCTTATCCTGATGGGTGATTATTGTCAATCATTTTTTAATTACTCCTGTCGATCTGGTAGTTTTGTTTTTCAGTATAAATTCAAATTAAATCCAAAATGGCGGGCATGTGCAGTCACCTGGGAATAACGAGGCGGATTAGATGAATTTTACTTAATATTATTTAGAGTTTTACATACAATCATATTTGAAACCTTCTCTGTGTCCTTTAGGTATTTTTTGAGATAGGTCTAAACAGTTATATTAGAGGAGACTTGGATCACCTGCTGTTTTATTGGGCTGCAGTAACATTCCCAGAATGAGAGGTCCCACCCTGAGGACTTGTTCTGACGGGTTTAATGTGGCTTGTGTTTGTTTATATAGTATACATAGTGCAGGGCTTTATAGAAGCCAGTGCAGCCCTGCATAGTAACAGCAACAGTGAGCAGTATCAGTCAGTAGGAGGCAGTCTAAGTGCACTGTATCGGTCTCAGTCAGTATGAGGCACTCTAAGTGCACTATATCGGTCTCAGTCAGTAGGAGGCAGTCTAAGTGCACTGTATCGGTCTCAGTCAGTAGGAGGCAGTCTAAGCGCACTATATCGGTCTCAGCCAGTAGGAGGCAGTCTATGGGCACTGTCTCGGTCTCAGTCAGTAGAAGGCAGTCTATGGGCCCTGTATCAGTCTCAGTCAGTAGGAGGCAGTCTATGGGCACTGTATCGGTCTCAGCCAGTAGGAGGCAGTCTATGGGCACTGTCTCGGTCTCAGTCAGTAGAAGGCAGTCTATGGGCCCTGTATCAGTCTCAGTCAGTAGGAGGCAGTCTAAGTGCTCTGTATCAGTCTCTGTCAGTAGGAGGCAGTCTATGCTCCCTGTATGAGTCTCAGTCAGTAGGAGACAGTCTATGGGCCCTGTACCAATCTCACTCAGTAGGAGGCAGTCTATGGGCACTGTATCGGCCTCAGTCAGTAGGAGACATTCTAAGTGCACTGTCTCGGTCTCACTCAGTAGGAGGCAGTCTAAGTGCACTGTAGCTGCCTCAGTCAGTAGGAGGCAGTCTATGGGCACTGTATCGGTCTCAGTCAGTAGGAGGCAGTCTAAGTGCACTGTATCGGTCTCAGTCAGTAGGAGGCAGTCTATGGGCTCTGTATCAATCTCACTCAGTAGGAGGCACTCTAAGTGCACTGTATCGGTCTCAGTCAGTAGGAGGCAGTCTATGGGCACTGTATCGGTCTCAGTCAGTAGGAGGCAGTCTAGGGGCACAGTATCAGTCTCAGTCAGTAGGAGGCAGTCTATGGGCACTGTATCAGTCTCAGTCAGTAGGAGACATTCTAAGTGCACTGTCTCGGTCTCACTCAGTAGGAGGCAGTCTAAGTGCACTGTAGCTGCCTCAGTCAGTAGGAGGCAGTCTATGGGCACTGTATCGGTCTCAGTCAGTAGGAGGCAGTCTAAGTGCACTGTATCGGTCTCAGTCAGTAGGAGGCAGTCTATGGGCTCTGTATCAATCTCACTCAGTAGGAGGCACTCTAAGTGCACTGTATCGGTCTCAGTCAGTAGGAGGCAGTCTATGGGCACTGTATCGGTCTCAGTCAGTAGGAGGCAGTCTAGGGGCACAGTATCAGTCTCAGTCAGTAGGAGGCAGTCTATGGGCACTGTATCAGTCTCAGTCAGTAGGAGGCAGTCTATGGGCTCTGTATCAATCTCACTCAGTAGGAGGCACTCTAAGTGCACTATATCGGTCTCAGTCAGTAGGAGGCAGTCTAAGTGCACTGTATCGGTCTCAGTCAGTAGGAGGCAGTCTAAGTGCACTGTATCGGTCTCAGTCAGTAGGAGGCAGTCTAAGTGCACTGTATCGGTCTCAGTCAGTAGGAGGCAGTCTAAGTGCACTGTATTGGTCTCAGTCAGTAGGAGGCAGTCTAAGTGCACTGTATCAGTCTCAGTCAGTAGGAGGCAGTCTAGGGGCACAGTATCAGTCTCAGTCAGTAGGAGGCAGTCTATGAGCTCTGTATCAATCTCACTCAGTAGGAGGCACTCTAAGTGCACTGTATCGGTCTCAGTCAGTAGGAGGCAGTCTAGGGGCACTGTATCAGTCTCAGTCAGTAGGAGGCAGTCTAAGTGCACTGTATCGGTCTCAGTCAGTAGGAGGCAGTATAAGTGCACTGTATCGGTCTCAGTCAGTAGGAGGCAGTCTAGGGGCACTGTATCAGTATCAGTCAGTAGGAGGCAGTCTAAGTGCACTGTATCAGTCTCAGTCAGTAGGAGGCAGTCTATGGGCACTGTATCGGTCTCAGTCAGTATGAGGCAGTCTATGGGCACTGTCTCGGTCTCAGTCAGTAGGAGGCAGTCTATGGGCACTGTCTCGGTCTCAGTCAGTACGAGGCAGTCTATGGGCACTGTATCGGTCTCAGTCAGTAGGAGGCAGTCTAAGTGCACTGTATCGGTCTCAGTCAGTAGGAGGCAGTCTATGGGCTCTGTATCAATCTCACTCAGTAGGAGGCACTCTAAGTGCACTGTATCGGTCTCAGTCAGTAGGAGGCAGTCTATGGGCACTGTATCGGTCTCAGTCAGTAGGAGGCAGTCTAGGGGCACAGTATCAGTCTCAGTCAGTAGGAGGCAGTCTATGGGCACTGTATCAGTCTCAGTCAGTAGGAGGCAGTCTATGGGCTCTGTATCAATCTCACTCAGTAGGAGGCACTCTAAGTGCACTATATCGGTCTCAGTCAGTAGGAGGCAGTCTAAGTGCACTGTATCGGTCTCAGTCAGTAGGAGGCAGTCTAAGTGCACTGTATCGGTCTCAGTCAGTAGGAGGCAGTCTAAGTGCACTGTATCGGTCTCAGTCAGTAGGAGGCAGTCTAGGGGCACTGTATCAGTATCAGTCAGTAGGAGGCAGTCTAAGTGCACTGTATCGGTCTCAGTCAGTAGGAGGCAGTATAAGTGCACTGTATCGGTCTCAGTCAGTAGGAGGCAGTCTAGGGGCACTGTATCAGTATCAGTCAGTAGGAGGCAGTCTAAGTGCACTGTATCAGTCTCAGTCAGTAGGAGGCAGTCTATGGGCACTGTATCGGTCTCAGTCAGTATGAGGCAGTCTATGGGCACTGTCTCGGTCTCAGTCAGTAGGAGGCAGTCTATGGGCACTGTCTCGGTCTCAGTCAGTACGAGGCAGTCTATGGGCACTGTATCGGTCTCAGTCAGTAGGAGGCAGTCTAAGTGCACTGTATCGGTCTCAGTCAGTAGGAGGCAGTCTATGGGCTCTGTATCAATCTCACTCAGTAGGAGGCACTCTAAGTGCACTGTATCGGTCTCAGTCAGTAGGAGGCAGTCTATGGGCACTGTATCGGTCTCAGTCAGTAGGAGGCAGTCTAGGGGCACAGTATCAGTCTCAGTCAGTAGGAGGCAGTCTATGGGCACTGTATCAGTCTCAGTCAGTAGGAGGCAGTCTATGGGCTCTGTATCAATCTCACTCAGTAGGAGGCACTCTAAGTGCACTATATCGGTCTCAGTCAGTAGGAGGCAGTCTAAGTGCACTGTATCGGTCTCAGTCAGTAGGAGGCAGTCTAAGTGCACTGTATCGGTCTCAGTCAGTAGGAGGCAGTCTAAGTGCACTGTATCGGTCTCAGTCAGTAGGAGGCAGTCTAAGTGCACTGTATTGGTCTCAGTCAGTAGGAGGCAGTCTAAGTGCACTGTATCAGTCTCAGTCAGTAGGAGGCAGTCTAGGGGCACAGTATCAGTCTCAGTCAGTAGGAGGCAGTCTATGAGCTCTGTATCAATCTCACTCAGTAGGAGGCACTCTAAGTGCACTGTATCGGTCTCAGTCAGTAGGAGGCAGTCTAGGGGCACTGTATCAGTCTCAGTCAGTAGGAGGCAGTCTAAGTGCACTGTATCGGTCTCAGTCAGTAGGAGGCAGTATAAGTGCACTGTATCGGTCTCAGTCAGTAGGAGGCAGTCTAGGGGCACTGTATCAGTATCAGTCAGTAGGAGGCAGTCTAAGTGCACTGTATCAGTCTCAGTCAGTAGGAGGCAGTCTATGGGCACTGTATCGGTCTCAGTCAGTATGAGGCAGTCTATGGGCACTGTCTCGGTCTCAGTCAGTAGGAGGCAGTCTATGGGCACTGTCTCGGTCTCAGTCAGTACGAGGCAGTCTATGGGCACTGTATCGGTCTCACTCAGTAGGAGGCAGTCTATGGGCCCGGTATCAATCTCACTCAGTAGGAGGTAGTCTAAGTGCACTGTATCACAGTCTCCTTGTTCATCCTATACTAAGTCTATAGCACTCTCAGTGCACTGTGACCTGCAACCAGTCGTTGAAGGTCAATGTTCGGTCACTTTTCAGGCAGTGTTAGTGATATAGAAGAATAGCCCTAAGAGAGAGCACGAGAGAGTGGCTGAGCCAGCTTCATTACAGCATGAAGCAGACCCCTAACAATGGTAGGTAAAGTAACACAGAAGTGGTTCCAAATATGTTATCATTTAAATTTATATGTAATAACAAGTGGTTTATCAATTGAATGTTGTTAAAACTTGTGTTTTCTTACAGTAAATCTTTCTGATCCGCCAACTAAGAATAGTGGAGATCATTGGCAATAATTGCAAATGTATCCCCTGTGCTGTGAATCTTGTCTGCAATGTAAAGTCATGTGAAAAGGAAAAGACTGAGCATGATCAGTCTCCGGGGAGTAATTTATCTAATCAGTCACGTTACTCCCTGGGGTCTGAGCATGCCCATTTTTTTTTCACTGCTGAGATTAGATCCAGAGCCTTTAGAGATAATTATCAAATATTGACAATTATCACCTAATAGCAAGATATATCAAACTATACTAAGGACCCTATTCAATTGCAAGGCCCGCAGTTGCCTTCATACCGACCGTAAGTCTGCGGGCTTGAAATTTGCTAGTTACAGAGAGATTCAATTGAACAAGCCCGCAGCGACATGACCAAAAGCCGAAACTGTTAACCATGCACCCGTAAGTAGCATTTCAGGGCATGATCATGATCAATTAAGCAAGCCTGTAACTACCTATTTAGAACTGCCAATAAGTAAATGAGACCGTCATCATTACGTCACTAAAGCATGGAGGTTACATATCAATTAATTAGCATTTAGAAGTCCGATATGCGATCAGTCTCGCAATCCGGCAATGTACAAAATAATAAAAATGAATGGCGATACTGTTCTAGTCCATGTGGGGGGCCTGTATTAACTCCTTGATTCCATAAATTGACATAACGGGGAAATGAAACATAAAAATAAATGTACTGCTGATCTGCGGGCTTGAGACTGTTGTGCTATGAATTCTAATGTCTTTCTTCACTTTCTCGTCTATTAAAGTGCAGTAGTGATTTTTTATTTGCTTTTACAGTCATAACGATCAGGTGTTTAACCCTCTTGCGAGTCCTATTTGGTACCGGTAGGATTTTCTACTACATTTGCCATTTGCGGGCTTGAGGAATTGTAACAATTTAATAGGAATTTGCTATTGTAACATTTACGAGCTTGAAAGATCAAACTCTTAGCCAGGTCGGATTTATGATTTTCAGCCTGTAACCCGCAGATCGTTTGCGGGTAGCTAATATATGTCAATTGAATAGCAAATTATTTTACGGGCTCCAGTAACCAAAAATTGCTCAATTGAATGGGGGCCTTAGTGACTGAATCAGAAAAGTAGATTGACAGGTAAGAACTGCAAACCTCAGTGTAGCTTTACTGCATGAAAATGCATTTATTAATAATATTATATGTATACATTTCCTGTTATTACCTATACACAGTGTATGCAGACACAGACTCTGTAGCAATGGGTGTGCAGTGTAGTGTTCTAACCTATCATGGGCCACGTCACAGCAGAATGTTGCTAAGGGATGGTCATTGATTGGTTAGTATGAGACACAGCGCTGCAAGTAGAGTCTGTGTCTTCATGAGCTGCAGAGGGCAGACTCAAGCAGGTAATATTTGTTTGATTTTTAAAAACAGAGCTTATAAGCATTTCTTAATAAAATAAAGTACATAACAGTAAATACATAGATACACAGGTATATTATATATCTAATCAAACCCAGAAACCTTCCATATCCCTTTAATGAGCAGCTGTAGTCACCTGGAATAAGGTGAGGCCAATATAATGAATTATTGAAGCTCTGTGTTACAAAATGAATCCCTTGTGTAAATATCCCAGGGGTGACAGGATATTGACATAGGATTATTTTGCATCTCACGCCATGTAAAATTGACCTGAACACTTGACGTAAGAGGTAAGGTCACCTTCAGAAAAGAAAAGGGCTTGGAGTCGAGTCTGAGGAGACGTGTACAGCCAAATATATCATGTAGTACTAGGTACTAAGAGTAGGGTTTAGAGTTTATGGTTACAGGTTAGGGTGAGGTTAGATATGAGGGTTTTTATTAGGGTTTGCATTATTAGCTGTCAGTCAGCCTTCTTAATTTACCCACAAAAGAAGATTCTAATATTTGGTTAATGAGATATAATTAACTTAAAGAGACTCTGTCATCCAAAATCAAGTTTTTTAAGGTTATTATTAAAGAGCATGGCTATATGTTGTGTTATCCATTTGTTTCTAAAGTGAATCAGTCCTTGGAAATTACATGTTATTGTTGCTATATTTATATGCAGTTGTGAGGCTCCAGTATGTTAATTAGTTGCTTTCATGTGCTAATTAGGATTACAGTCTTCTTGTCTGTCTCTTTAGTGGTAAAAATAAAGACCCCGGTGACAGGTAGACCCGTCTCCCACCCTGAAAGCTTGTTGAGTATCAGTATCCCTTGAAATTGATTCTTATTAAAAATGAATGAGTAGATATGTTAGATAATTGAGCTTGGATCTTTCCTGTTGTGAATACGCCGACAGTGGCAGCAGCAGTTGCAGCAAGTAGCTGCTAGATGTCGCTGTCCAAATTGTGCACAGTTTGCATATACAATTTCCAAGCTTAAACCTTTACCATAACCCTAACCCTCTAACCCTAAAGCTATGATATTGGCCGCACAGATCTGTCAGCGGCAGCAAGGACTGCACACACAGCAGCATTATGTTGGCAGCGCCATCTAGCGGATGCTCACTGCCATTGCTGCTGCCTGTATTGGCGCATTCATAACAGGAAAGGACCTTGAGCTTTAGTTAAGCATACATTACATGGAAAGACCCTTTTTTTTTGATAATGATGTTATCTTATGTGGTGGGGAGATGAAAAGCCAGAATAAATAATAATGACACATCCTTTAACATTTACCATCTTTTATTATTACTCTTGAAGAATACCTTGTTTTTAGAATGTAAAACTAATTTATTACAATATATATATATATATATATATATATATATATATATATATATATATATATATATATATATAGTGCAGCGGGATATATTATCTTAGTCTTGCTCACCAGCTTCCTAAGAGCGCTGTACGTTTTATATTTAGTGCAATAAGATTTAAATAAGATACCACTTGATATTTAGTATAAGCAAAATTAGAAAGTATCTGGACAAATAGACTACTTTAATAATTGTAACTGTTGTTACAGGAGATCGTTTACCAGACAGATCATTGTCCCTTAATTACTCTGCAGCCATGTAACACAATACACTCTCAACACACACAATGGGTTTAAGTGGCTGTTATCCGGTTACCCATAAAAATCAATATTAAATATTTGTTAGTTGAAACAATTCTATTAAGTTATTGTACCCACTTTCATATGGAAATAAATTACAGTGACACAGAGATCATTTTGAGCACAAAAGAAAAGTACACCAATGATTACAGATAATTACAGCTGGTTGTTATTAAACATATTGAGTAAAAACCTTAGGAAATCGAGCTTGGTAGTTGGGTATTTTACACATAACGTTTCTTATATTATTATATTATTGAGATATATGGATGGATATGAGGATGGTAAGGCTTGCTTGTTAGAAATATGTATGTATATATATATATATATATATATATATATATATATATATATATATATATATATATATAGAGAGAGAGAGAGAGAGAGAAGGAAAGATAATGCACACACAAAGATGATAGATAGATGTACATAAATATAGATAACTATATAGATAGATTTATTTGCCTTGCGTCTGTCTCTTTCATCTTTGGCTCTAGATATTGTGAAAACTGATGATGTTGGAATCTCTCAGGCCAGGCCGGGTCTCCAGGGGGAACACACACAGCCCAAAATAGAGGTGAAAATTATAGGGCACAGATCTGTCAGCGGCAGCAAGGACTGCACACACAGCAGCATTATGGCCTCTTGCCCAGCACACAGGGGCCTCCTCTTGCCCAGCGCACAGGGGCCTCCTCCTGCCCAGCACACAGGGGCCTTCTCTTGACCAGCACTCAGGGGCCTTCTCTTGCCCAGCACACAGGGGCCTCGCCCTGCCCAGCACACAGGGGCCTTCTCTTGCCCAGCACACAGGGGCCTCCTCTTGACCAGCACACAGGGGCCTCCTCTTGACCAGCACTCAGGGGCCTTCTCCTGCCCAGCACACAGGGGCCTTCTCTTGCCCAGAACACAGTTGCCTCCTGCCCAGCACACAGGGACCTCCTCTTGCCCAGCACACAGGGGCCTCCTCCTGCCCAGCGCACAGGGGCCTCCTCCTGCCCAGCACACAGTGGCCTTCTCTTGACCAGCACTCAGGGGCCTTCTCTTGCCCAGCACACAGTTGCCTCCTGCCCAGCACACAGGGGCCTTCTCTTGCCCAGCACACAGGGGCCTCCTCTTGACCAGCACACAGGGGCCTCCTCTTGACCAGCACTCAGGGGCCTTCTCCTGCCCAGCACACAGGGGCCTTCTCTTGCCCAGAACACAGTTGCCTCCTGCCCAGCACACAGGGACCTCCTCTTGCCCAGCACACAGGGGCCTCCTCCTGCCCAGCACACAGGGTCCTCGCCCTGCCCAGCACACAGGGGCCTCCTCCTGCCCAGCACACAGGGACCTCCTCTTGCCCAGCACACAGGGGCCTTCTCTTGCCCAGCACACAGTTGCCTCCTGCCCAGCACACAGTTGCCTCCTGCCCAGCACACAGGGGCCTCCTGCCCAGCACACAGGGACCTCCTCTTGCCCAGCACACAGGGGCCTTCTCTTGCCCAGCACACAGGGACCTCCTCTTGCCCAGCACACAGGGACCTCCTCTTGCCCAGCACACAGGGGCCTCCACTTGCCCAGCACACAGGGGCCTCCTCTTGCCCAGCACACAGGGGCCTTCTCTTGCCCAGCACACAGGGGCCTCCTCTTGCCCAGCACACAGGGACCTCCTCTTGCCCAGCACACAGGGGCCTCCACTTGCCCAGCACACAGGGACCTCCTCTTGCCCAGCACACAGGGGCCTCCACTTGCCCAGCACACAGGGACCTCCTCTTGCCCAGCACACAGGGGCCTTCTCTTGCCCAGCACACAGGGACCTCCTCTTGCCCAGCACACAGGGACCTCCTCTTGCCCAGCACACAGGGGCCTCCACTTGCCCAGCACACAGGGTCCTCGCCCTGCCCAGCACAAAAGGGCCTTCTATTGCCCAGCACACAGGGGCCTCCTCCTGCCCAGCACACAGGGGCCTCCTCCTGCCCAGCACACAGGGGCCTCCTCCTGCCCAGCACACAGGGGCCTCCTCCTGCCTAGCACACAGGGTCCTCACCCTGCCCAGCACAAAAGGTCCTTCTCTTGACCAGCACACAGGGGCCTCCTCTTGCCCAGCACACAGGGGCCTCCTCTTGCCCAGCACACAGGGTCCTCACCCTGCCCAGCACAAAAGGTCCTTCTCTTGACCAGCACACAGGGGCCTCCTCTTGCCCAGCAGACAGGGGCATTCTCTTGCCCAGCATAAAGGGTCCTCCTCCTGCCCAGCACACCGTGTGTCACTGATGTAAAACAAGTTTCAAATATTTAAAAAAGCTTACATTGTGCCAGACCTTATTTAGCCAGTCTGGACAACCCACTCAGATCTTTCCAAGTGCATTAAGTATGTTGCCATCCAATTAAAAACAACTACTGTGTCTTGATGCTCCATGCAGGGAAAAGTTACAGGATAGAAATCGAAAACATTTAATTACCTGCTGTGTGATAGTAAGATTCTGCAGATATATATTTTTTTCTGAAAGAGCATGCAAACTAGCTATACAATGTACTAGCCATTTATTTCTAAAATTAACTATTGCTGAGATAATCAGCTGTTTTTCCCTACTGTATTTACATATGCAAATGAGAGACCCCCAAATACTAACTGCTTTGATGTGCTAGTTAGGGTTACAGTCTGCTTGTCTGTCTCTATGGTGGAAAAACAAAAGAGACAAATGGCTAGTACAATGTATAGACAGTTATTAACACTATTTATGGTGAGTTCCTTTGAATTTTATCAATGAATTTTAACTTGTTTTGTATAAGACTCAGTATATCACCTTATAAAACCATCCAGTCCTAATCCGTGTGAATGGGTTGTGTTTTGCATTAGAGAATATTTAGTGAAATATGTTTACACTTAATTGAAACTAACAGGAAATGCATGGGGTATATGTGTGTCTGTAGATTTAATTGGCAAACAAGTATGACTCACACATCTATATTACGGCTCATTGGCTGACAGGGACAAGCCCCAGATAAGTTAAGCATTTGATTCAGTTTTTTATACTTTGAGAGCTTACTTTGAAAAAAGAAAACACACAGTGGTATGTCATCAACAACCCTCTATTAGGTGCAACAAAGAAAAAAATTCTTTCAATGTCTGATTAATAAGGTGGGCACGGGTATAGCAAGTGTTGCTGAATGGCTCTGATGCACACTATGCAACCAACCATTTGTCAGCAATTGATATATCTGTAAAGGGAGGATCGTTTCAGGTAATGCTTCAAATAACCAACTTTCAAGCTCAATAATCTAATTTGTCCAGTCTATATATGTATAACAACCAATTGCAATTTATATTTCTATTTCTATTGGGCGTCCCTTTAATATAATGGCTGTGCTTCCCTGCTATCCTATTATTATTGTTACTGAAATCTAGTACAGATGTGGGGCGTCTGCCAAACAAAATGGATCCCTGCAGCATCCATGTGCAGAGACCATATTTATCTAAATAAAACATATTTACCGGTATGTCCTAGAAGAATTTCCCAATGCATCTGCATAGCCCCCCCATTATTACCCCCAGTAACTACAGTATTTCCCGTTTAGGTCTGAGCCATGTTCCTCCTCCAGAGCTGCAGTGTCTGGGATCAGCTCAGACCACAACAGACCAGAATTCCTTCCCTCCAGTGGGTGACTCCTTGTCCAGATGTTCCCAGCCCACGCTGTATAAACACAGCCAGGCCCCAACAATGCAGCCCGAAAATAGGGAGCGGGCCACTGCCAAGAGTCAGGGAGCTGTCATATACTGTATTGTACTGTATGTAGATAGAGACAGGGCATTCATCTATCTATCTATCTATCTATCTATCTATCTATCTATCTATCTATCTATCCCTTTATCTATCTGTCTGGCTGTCAATCTATCTGTCTGTCTGTCTATCTATCTATCTATCTATCTATCTATCTATCTATCCCTCTATCTATTCATCTATCTATCTATCTATCTATCTATCTATCTATCTATCTATCTATCTATCTATCTATCTATCTATCTATCCCTCTATCTATTCATCTATCTATCTATCTATTCATCTATCTATCTATCTATCTATCTATCTATCTATCTATCTATCTATCTATCTATAGATATATAGACGACTATGTGTTATTATTCACAGGAAAATGTGTATATGTACGGTATATACACCAGCTCATATACCATGTTATTTACATCTATCTATCTATCTATCCCTTTATCTATCTGTCTGGCTGTCAATCTATCTGTCTGTCTGTCTGTCTATCTATCTATCTATCTATCTATCTATCTATCTATCTATCTATCTATCTATCTATCCCTCTATCTATTCATCTATCTATCTATCTATCTATCTATCTATCTATCTATCTATCTATCTATCTATCTATCTATCTATCTATCTATCTATCTATCTATCTATCTATCGATCTATCCCTCTATCTTTTCATCTATCTATCTATCTATCTATCTATCTATCTATCTATCTACCTGTCTGGCTGTCAATCTATCTATCTATCTATCTATCTATCTTTTCATCTATCTATCTATCGATCTATCCCTCTATCTTTTCATCTATCTATCTGTCTATCTATCTATCCCTCTATCTATCTATCTATCTATCTATCTATCTATCTATCTATCTATCTATCTATAGATATATAGACGACTATGTGTTATTATTCACAGGAAAATGTGTATATGTACGGTATATACACCAGCGCATATACCATGTTATTTACATCTAATACATGTGTGCCCTACAGTTTATAGAGGACATATATCACTGAGTCAGACTAAACACATACACCAATATAATTGCAGAAATACAGTAGATAATTAGCATTACATGGAGGATAACCATTGGCATTGCTTGCCTTGTACTCCCAGTTTTGTTATACGTTGCAGATACAAATAATTAAAACTGCCAGCGACCCAGCATCCATGACAAGCGTCCACTCCAACACTACTATCGGTGAGTGCGCGAGATGGGCAAACTCCCACTCTACCACAATTTATAGCAACTAGAATATATTATATATACATTTCCAGCTGACGTCATGTTCTCAATGTCTGACATTATTCTGCGGAGTCTCTGTTTCAAGTTGTTGAGATGTCTTCACACTTTAGGGAACAAAGGTCTCACCTCACTAGTAAGAAACCACTTAGTGAATAGCCTATTGTGTCTAGTTATAATGATTCCAGAAACAGCAGGTCTGTTATATAGAAAGTATGTATCGAGCGGAGCATGAACCTGTACGCTAGGCTAGAATTAACCCTGGGCCAAGTACGACCCGAAAACTAAACCAAAGCCCTAAGCCTATGCCTAACCCCAACTGTGATCTTATCACTATTGCGAACACCAACCCTAACACCAACTCTAAGTCTGATCCTAACCCATAACTCTAAAACTAAGATCAACTCTATCCCTGACACCAAGCCTGTCCCTATCCCAAATACAAGCCATAAACCCTATCCTTTACACCAACCCTTTGCTATCCCAAATATAAACCATAACCCTAACCTTTAATTCTATCTCAATACCAACTCTAACACCAACTCGAATCGTAACACCAAAACCAACCCTAACTCTAAGTCTGATCCTAACCCATAACTCTAAAACTAAGATCAACTCTATCCCTAACACCAAGCCTGTCCCTATCCCAAATACAAGCCATAAACCCTATCCTTTACACCAACCCTTTGCTATCCCAAATATAAACCATAACCCTAACCTTTAATTCTATCTCAATACCAACTCTAACACCAACTCGAATCGTAACACCAAAACCAACCCTAACTCTAAGTCTGATCCTAACCCATAACTCTAAAACTAAGATCAACTCTATCCCTAACACCAAGCCTGTCCCTATCCCAAATATAAACCATAACCCTAACCTTTAATTCTATCTTAATACCAACTCTAACACCAACTCTAATCATAACACCAAAACCAACCCTAACTCTAAATCTGATCCTAACCTATAACTCTAAAACTAAGATCAACTCTATCCCTAACACCAAGCCTGTCCCTATTCCAAATACAAGCCATAACTCTATCCTTAACACCAACCCTGTGCTATCCCAAATATAAACCATAACCCTAACCTTTAATTCTATCTCAATACCAACTCTAACACCAACTCTAATCATAACATTAAAACCAACCCTAACTCTAAGTCTGATCCTAACCCATAACTCCAAAACTAAGATCAACTCTATCCCTAACACCAAGCCTGTCCCTATACCAAATATAAACCATAACCCTAACCTTTAATTATATCTCAATACCAACTTTAACACCAACTCTAATCATAACACCAAAACCAAACCTAACACTATCCCTAACCCAACCATTTCTGTAACACAACTGTAAATACAGCTCTGTTGTTAACCATATCTCTAATATCAACACTATCCCTACAACCAGCCATAACCCAATCCATAGCTCCTAACATAAGTCTATCCCTAAAACCAACTATCCATAAAACCAACCTTAACCCTAATCCATAACCCTATCCCTAACTCAATAAAAAAAACAACTCTGTCCATAACTCCAACCCTAACCCTATACTTTACACCAATCCTAGCCTTAACCCTATCTCTAAAATTAATCCTAACCCTATCCCTAACATTGAAACCTAACACTAACCATAACCCCAAACCCTATATCCCTGACCCTTACTCCAATTGCAACCATAATCCTATCCCTAACAGCAACCTCTATATCAATCTCCAGTATTAACGCCTGTAACCCCTAAAACAAACTCTAACTTCAAACATATCCTTAAACCCGATTACTAACCTCAGCCTCATCCCTAACGCCCATCCTGTCCCTAACATAAACCATTTCACAATAGTCCTTGTCCCTATATAAATCCCCACATGTAAAATCTAACCATAAAACAAAAACCCTAACTCCATCCATAACTACAACCATGACCTTATTCCGATTCTGAAACCAGATCCTAACTCTAACAGCTAAGCTCTATTCATAGCCCCATAATAACACTGACCCTAAACAAAGCGGCGCTTGCATATATGAATCAGGGTATTTTACAAGATTTCCTTTTTTATGCAAGTAGTTTTATCTCTTTGTGGACCAATATATGATTTAAATCATCAAAATATATATGTTCATACAGGAAATAATGCCATTTAATGCTACTCACCCTCATTTTGCAGCACCTGGCTGGCAGGGGCGAGAGGAGGCCCCGCAATGTGGTAGGAGAATCTCCTGGCCTGGAACTGCTGGGCATAAGATCCAACTTGCTCCCGGGGGCTGGATGGTGGGTAAGTAAAGGCAGTGCTCCTGGGACGGTTTACCTGCATGTTTTGGGGGTGGCAGGTCTGTGTCCCTTTAAATCACAATGCTGCCTCTCCCCTCTGAGCATAAGGAAAGGGGTCCAGAGACTGCCCGGGCATATAAAGGGTCCTGGCATTGGTAGAAGCTTCTCAACCAGAAATATTAGCAGTTATTATTCTCCTATTATTGTAAATCTTTAATTGAAATAAATTGCCATAATCCAGCGCTTGCTGCAGAGAAGCCTCACAGTCTATGGGGTGCAGTGGCCATTGCACCAAGAACAGCTGAGAATACCTGAGAAATAATATATGACCGGTTTGGGATTTTCTCCCTATTTCCTTGTCTTGTAGCCATCACTCTTCTCGTTGCCTCATTCTGTGCTTTTTCATGCCCTGAAAAAAAAAGGTCACAGAGCATATAAAAGGCATCTACAGAACAACCCTGCAGTATTTGATTTTCTAATCCCAGGAGCACCCTAGGGTGACGAGATATTGCAGATCACACCGGTCCTCCGTACCTTTCCTTTGTTGCAGATGATGAGAATTTCTAACATACACAGCCCAGATCCCTCTACCTTTCCTTCTGTATTTTTCTCTTGTGTGTATGTGAAATCTGACTCTCCCTCTCTCCCCTTGCCGCTGGATGGGTTTCACGTCAGATGTATTTAAAATCTGGTCTGGATTTCCCCTCCCAGCACATGGCTTTCCCGCCCCCCATTCTCATCTCCCTGGAATATTCTCTCTATATCCCTCTGCTGTATTATCGGATCTTCCCAGCCATCCAGCAGTAGAAGGGTTAACCCCATCCAGGGCAATGTATTCTAGCTCACGTAAGAGGAAACTGAGAGCAGCAAAAATGAGGGTGAGGTAAAATCCCTGAATCAATACATAACTAAAAGGATGTTTACCTGCAGAACGTTTACCACTTCATTATGAAGCCAGAGGAATTCAGCACTGCAGTCGTTATCTAGAGCAACAATCACCCGAAATGATTTTTGCTGGCAGTTCTCTATAATATGCTTAATAAATTAATTTTGCCCAAACAGGGCTTTTCCCGTGATGGGGATGCGGGTGCAAGCCCCAAATCATGGCCTGATATAACATAAAGCCTCACAATTTAAATAAACTAAAATGATCATGTATCCGTGAAGAACAAAAGGGTTAATCTCGTTACAACAAAACATTTGATGGCAGATAAGAATCGAGAGGCCTATATGCAATGCCCATTCTATCTACCACAAAGCTTGTTCTATTTAAGCCTTACAAATGCTTTATGCTTATCCAAGGTATGCTTAAGTACCATAACAGGGTTTATCCCAACCTCTTCCACTGGAAAGATATTGATCTTATCTATTTGTTGTTTAGTTATTCAGTCGTGTCAGACTCCTTGCAGGACAATGGATTTCGGCTCATCCTTCAGCTCCATCAAGCTAATGTTAATTGCTTCAATGACCTCATCTATCCATATCCACCTCTGAGATTCCCTTCTTCATATGGCCTTCAGTCTTTCTCGGCATCAGAGTCTTCTTTAGGGAATCCTGCCTTCTCATCATTTTCGCTTCATCCTCATGATTCCCCCCTTTCTGTAAAGCAGTATTATCCACACTACGTCTAAATCTTCCAACTTCAAATCATGATCTCTTGTTCTTTTATTCCTTTTTTTCTTGAAGATATTTCCATCCTCGATCCTTTAATGTATTTCTGTCCTCTAAACTAAACATATTAAGATCGCCCAGTATAAGTTTTGTCTTTTTGACCCTGCACCATTTCAGTCACCCTCGGTTGAATTGTTTCTAAATATCCTTTTGTGGATATACAGCCCTATTAAATTCCCTCAACATCTAAAACCGTAGCCGTAACGTAGCCCGCAAGACTTATGTCTATTAAATTGGCCCCGAAAAGCAACCCGCTAACGATCTGCGGGTTACTAGCGGAAAAACCCTACGGGACTTCGATATTTGAACTCCGTTGCCGCAAAGCCTTTGATCTGTCAAGCCCGTAATTGTTATTAAATTGCTAAAAATCCACTAGCGTTCAAACCCATAACCCGCAAATCGAGCCAAAAAGCCAACGGGTGCTAGAGAGGACCCGCAAGGGCGTCAAAGTCCTATCCGTAGCACTGTAAATGCACATAAACACACACTGCTGTATTTACAATTAAAGGGAAACTGATGTTAAGTATTAAAATTCTGTCTAAACCCGTAACTACGGGTTTGACTAATTGATCATGTTCACGGCCGCACATCCATCATTTGCAAGAATTGATTACGGGTTTGCGCAGCCGAATTTCAAGCCTGCAGCTTTTGCAAGTGTGCCGATGCCGCCACGGGCTTCAAATTTAATGGGGCTGATGGTCTCTAGAACTGGACACAGAATCTAGGTGATGTCTGAATGGGGATTTATAGAGTGACATAAGTGCCTCTCTTCTGTGCTAATTCCTCCTCCAATACAACCAAACATCCAACTGGCTCTTCCTTGAGCTTTATTTTTAATCATGCAATATAATATCTCCTAAGTTCCTTTCTTTGTAAGCTGCTGTCATTAAATTACCTTTAAGTATATATTTTACTTTTAGATTTTTGCACTATAAGTGCCATTTCTTTAATTTATCAGAGTTGAGTTTTTGATCCCACATATTTGACCATTGCTCTAGCAACCCCTGTTGGAGCAGCATGGGCATAAGGAGGGTATGACCTGACCCTGGAGTAGGTAAGACTTGGTGTGACATGGCAGGAGCACCTAGAGGCTAATTTAAGAGTAGGGATGGCACTCATCCCTTTAGTACCAGTCAGTGTGCCCAGCAGGCAGGTCATACCCTTACTCTAAGTACTCTAAGCACCTTATTTATTTATTATACCCTCTTTTCCTATTACATTTTATTTTAGATGTAAAATGTAAATGGTGTTGCTCGGTCATGTCCGACTCTCTGTGACCTCATGGACAACACACCATGCTGATCCACTTGGCAGAGATACTGGAGTGGGTTGCCAGATCCTTCTCCAGTGGGCCACAGCATATAGTTCCTGGTATTCCCAGGTGGTCTCCCATCCAAGTACTGACCAGTGTGACCTCTTGGTTCCCTGGCTGGATTTGAACCCAAGATTCTGTGGTGAAAGCACCTGCATCCTAACCACCGGGCCACCAGGGAGCACCTTATACAGTAGCTAAACAATGAAGATCCTGTTTAAATAATTCCAGAGGCAGGCTGGAAAAAGGGACCTGAGTGGGTCAGGGCCCAGCTAGAGAGGGAGAAAACCCAACCTCAGCATTCCAACCCTCCCCAACACCTCAGCCCACCAGTGGGACCCCTCATGTGTCAGTGGCAGAGGTAAGGCAGCAGGTCTGTTTGTCCCCTGGTCAAAAGTCAGCACACCCCAAGCCGTGATTAGAAGCGAGGTGGTGATAGGTGGCTCCACTTCCAGCAACTAAGCTACTCCATGATAACTCGGGGAACCGGAAAGAACTACAGTCCAAGGCATGCTCTGTGATAATATAGTGGTGGCTGGCGGAAATGAGACCAACACTGAATATGATGACATCATTCCAATAACATTGTCTCAAGATGGTGGCCATACTTCCTGTGTGTGCAGGCCTACACCTGTAGCCACCTTGTATATAGGTCTGCATTCAACAGGGGTTTATGTAATGGGGTAGGTTCTCTTACATGGGGAATAGAGGAAAATACCATTGGGCATCAAGGATCAGATCTAAAGACTTATTTATTTACTGCTTCATCCCAAGGGGGATATAGTTTGGTGACCCAAGGGCAGAAGGTTATAATGAAGGAATATGCTGTTGCTCATCAGTACCCACGTGGCTAGGTGTAGGAGACATAGGGATTCTAGATCCAGGTCTCTCTCTCGCCTTAGCTGCCGCAGATAATAGCAGGAGGTATATATTTACCACTGATAGTTCATTCATATATTGAAGGTATAGGCATAGATCTAGGCATCACAGGTCACATAGACAGAGGTTCTCCTCCACTAGTGGAATGGTGGAGGTTTCACATAGTGGGTCAGCTGCTTCACTACAGGGTATGGGATGGATCAGCTTAAACAACTGTTGGTTAGCATTGGAAAGTCTATACAAAAGCTTTCTACAGCTACAAGTTGAGTGTCTCCATTGGGGTGTTTTGGTCTATCAGCAGGGTAGAGAAGTTTTAGTGCCTGGTCCTGGAGTTGGTGGTCAAGGTAGTTCTGAATTGCCGGTGACCTAGCAGGCTAGTGCTAGTATCCTGTGCAGGCCACAAAAGGGGCCAAACCATGTACGGGTGCACTCGTCAGAGTGAAATGTCTTGTCTGTGCCCCATGGGTGGGTTGGGTAAACACTTGTCTTTGGAAATTACAGAGAGGATTTGTAACATAGAGTAGTTTTCCCTGTTACTTGTCTCTTGTTATTCCGAAATTAAGGAGGATCCTCATGTTGATACCAAAATATTTGAGGAATACAGGAGGATAGGAAGCTTCCTAGAACATTTAAGAGCTGTTTAAAAGCATTCACTATACTGGCTACTGTGAGGGCGGATAACTATCAGGAATTATATTTGGATTATTTTCACATACTTACATGAGATTTGAAAGGCCCAAACTACTTACAGTGGCATGGCTAGTGGTAATATGACAACGATTGTCATCAAAGTATGTCAGTTACACCAGCCAAGACGTGAAGAGAGAATGACATGAATACATGGATGAATATCAGGGCACCTACGCAGGCCAATCCTCACCCATCTGAAGGGAAGCTGGTGGACCTAAGGATCTGTCACGGCTTCAACGATGGACAGGGTAAGTGGTGAGTAGGAAGTATAAACATGTCTGCTCATCATGTTCCTCTAACTACCCTGCCGTCACGTGCTTCCAGAAAAGGGCAATGACTAGCTCAGTAAGCTGGCCCCTGCCAAGGCTGTTGACTCCAGTTCCATTGGACATACTAAGCAGGTATGGTAGGAATACTAAACATCAGCAGCTCCAGCATTGCTTCAGTTAGGTAACCAGGAAAACATAACCTTTCTTGAGGTTTTCCATATTGTTTTTGCGTGAGGATGAGTTCAAGGATAGATCATTGTGTTTCACTCTGACAACATGGCAGTGGTACAGGCTATTATCCGCGGACACCTTCTTCCATGCTTGTAGTCAGATTATTGAGGCACTTGATTCTTAGATGTCTTGAACTAAATTAAGTGTATGCCTGGAGTAAACAATGGTATAGGTGAAGCATTATCTTGAGGGGCAGCCTGTAGAGGATGCAGTGGGCACAGAAGTAACAAGTCACTTGTGGGTGCTAGGATGGAAGAGATAGCTCACCTTATCAAGAGATCTCTGGCCCTGTCCTGGTCTGTTTTTCAATGGTCTTTCAAGTAGTGGTGTAAGTTTGAAGAATTTGTTGGAAAGTCAGATTCTTTTGATCAGCTATTAGATACGATGCTGTACTTTGTCCTTAAATGTGATGAAGATGAGTATAAAGGGCCTGAAAAGGAGGAAGGTTTCCTTTGATTCCAGAAAGCTAATCTCTTTTTCCCTGTTAGAAATGTTTATGTCCTCCCTATTGACGATTTGTTCTTATATGTTTGTTGTTTCTTTATTTTGATCTGTTCCTAGGGAGTCTTTCCAATTTTTCTAAATGAATAGTTTGATCAGACCAAGAAGCCAGGGGAAGCACATTTCTCCTTACCTGAACCAAGGAGTTTCATGCCCATGTTGTTGAGGGAGTTTTTGTCTTTATGGCCACAGTTGGCTCCTACCTTACTAAGTTTCAGTTTGTAAACATTCTTTAAAAATGTCTTTGAGATTTTGGCTTACATTTTTCAGGGGCTGTAAACAAAATATGTGTTTTTGGTAATTCCTTAACTTATTGGACCCACCGACTAGCAGCTGATAGCCAGCAATGAAGGCATCTTGGGCTTGGTCCTGCTTAATATGAAGTCCCATGGCTGGGCATCTGGGGCCTCAGGTGGCCAGAAGTCTTAAGAACAGTTTTGGAATATATAACTCAAGCCTTCCCTTATTTTCCTACATGTAGGAGGAAATGATTTGGGGCACATACCAAGGAAAATTCTTATGAAATGGATGGATGTTGACTTATGGAAAAATATGTCTTGATGTCCAATATCTAGAATTGTTGGTCCAAAATGGTTAAGTAGTTTGATATAGACAATATGGACCTTGTCCTATTTATCATGAGCCTAATGGAAGGAATATCCTTGTGTTTGGATTTCCTGTGTTCATGTGCCGTGATTAGAAAAAGCACGCTATGCCTGCTGGCTCAGTCACGGCTTAATTGCCACCAGTGTGGTAGAACCAGGCAATCCTAGTTTGTGAGTTTTCAATCTTGTGTTGCTGCTTTTAGGGAAAGCTCTGTGTACGTTTGATTTTAAACTCAAAGACATGGCCTCCATTATTATTACTAGCGACTTGCCCGTCAAAAATGACGGAGCAATAACATTTTAAGCCATGGCAATGCTGTTGGACACATAAGCTTTTTCTCCTCTGAAGACCTTCAGTGTTCATTGCGAGCCTCGCGCTGAGAGCCTTTGGCGCTCATCGCGTGGCTTGCAATGAGAGCCTTGTTTACTTTTGGTACTATGAGCGCCTTCGACTCTCATGACAAAGAAAGATATATATGTCAATTTTTTTCTATAATTATTAATTAATTATTTACTTAATAAATTAATATACTTTACCCATTTGTAACTGATATATCCAGCAATGAATAGCCTGAAGTGCTAAGTATCTATTTTTATTTTCCTGCAGCATACAATGTACAGTTGGCCTGTTGCTGCTCTGAGGAGAAAGTGTCATCAATGTCCCAGCTGTGCATTAGAAATATGGTGCATGCGTGAGGGCAAACCGTTGGTTTAGTTGTGTAAAACGCCATTTTACATCCGTAATGTGTTATAAAAGGCCGTCTTTTGTCTATGTGTTACGCGGGGTCGCAAGCATTTTCCGTGCTTCCTAAGTGTGTATATTTATACCTTGTACGTCCCTGGCAAAAGTCGTACGTGCCTGGCGGTGTTATGCGCATTTCGGGGTCGTATAGCCTCGTTTTCATTATTTTTGTCCTCCTTAGACGATTTTCAATTTTCAAAACTCGTTAAATTCAACTTTAATTAGCGTGCAACCTTACTGGCAGATGTCATGGCTGTCCCCCCATACTCTGTTTTTTTTTTTTTTTTTTTTTTGTATTTTGTATTGTTTATGTTGTTTTTGAATGTACGCATTTTGGCCGTTAAGTATTTTTGCAACCTCATATTTTTTTTTCTAAGTTCCGCAGGTTCGTAATTAAAAGTCTTACGTCCTTGTCAGTGTTTTCTGGGCTTCAGGGTTGTTGAGCCTCATTTAAATTTTTTGGCGCCACCATTTTTTTTCTTGCTTAGCGGATTTTCAAGTGACGAATATGCGTAAAATGGACTTTAATTTCCGTGCAATCTCCCCCCTGAGGTCCTCCCCCCCTCCCTGTGCTGTGTGTGATGTTTTTGTAATTTGTCTTTTTCATTGTCTTTTGTGTTTTTTAATGTACGTTTTTCGGCCGTTAAGTTTGTATTTTTGTGACCACGTATTGTTTTTTTTCTTTCTAAGTCCCACGGGTCGTATTTTATTTTTTTCTAAGTTTTGCGGCGTGTTTTCTTTTGCAAAGTTGCGCTTTTTTGTTTTTTTGTCCCGGGAGTGAGGTGGAGTAGAGCCTCCACCTCCGCAAATGCGCCCGATCGCAAAGCGTGACGGCGATTCGCAGTTTGACAACCATTATATGTGATTATCATTTTTTTGTAACAGACCAACATATTCCGTAGGGCTATACACACGTTGTGATCAAGGCAAAAACAATATTAACACACTGCAAAGATCGGCGGGCCCTGTATTTGAGCTTAGAATCCAGTGTCCATAAAACTTTCCCCAAAGCACTGTGCAAGATTGAAAACTTGCAAACTTACATTCTTTTGCATTGTGTTGATATTGTTTTTGACTTGAACCTAACCCTTTATAGCAATAGTGGGCGGGTCAAGGTTTTTGAAGTCTTCCTGTTCTTTCTTGTTGCTTATGTGGTTTGAGATCTAATACTTAAATCTAATCGCACTGCGCCAAGAGCTCCTACAGGCGCCCATTGCTCTTCTTGTTCCATGTCATTGTCTGTACCATCTGGGTCACTCTGGTCCCCTTTTGCATTATGACAGCTTATTTTTCCCTTAAATCTTATTGTCCTCTCACTGGGTGGTCAGTTAATGACCGGCAGCAGTGTAGCATGTTATTAAAAACAAAACATTTTATATATCTAAAAACCTTGGCTTAAATGACCATTGTAATCAGTTTTTTTCCCGTTATGGTATTTTAAATAACTAAGCTTGAGTTATACTATACTATACAGTTAAATTTCCTTCACTGAGCTGCTTCTTTTAGCTTGTGTCTCAGAAGGGTGTTTCCTTGTAAGTTTATGAGCTTTTCATTACTCATATTGACTGCACTGGTCATTTTAGATGTCACATTCCTATTGTGCATATAGAAGATTTCTGTACATTCAAAGTTTCCTCCCACCTCAGGAAGTTGATCAGCTGAAACCAAAATAAGTGATACAAAGAAGCATGGATGCTTTTAAACGTTAATAAATTAGGGGATATAATATGTTTTTGTGTAGTTCTTCAAGATAGTATATTTAATAAATTCACAGTATTGGCTTATGCAAATACCAGCCATGTTTGAATTTCTGTACTGTGTCTGTTCCTACCACTCATGTTGCTTTGCATAGTTGTATAGTGATTTTACTAAAGATTCATAACTCCAAGACTGTGGAGTACTGCACCTGCTGTATTAATAGTGTATAACAAATTATTAAAGGCATATCCACGTTTCCTGGGTTATTACATTTTTGCATTCTTTGCGCAAAAGTATCCTTCATATATGCAGCACGTTTCATAAAACATTTTATTTGTATTATTATCTAAAAATCCCTCTAATAATTATGTTGACACTGGCATCTGACCCCCCCCCCCCCCCCCCCGCCCAATCAGCCTGCAACATTAAGGGACCAATTTTAACTCATAATTCACCTGCTGTGTCTTCCTCCACCAGTAGGAGAGCACTGATGCCAGCCCCCAATCACTGTTGGGATATGACCCTCCCGGCTGCTTCCTGTGTGTGCTGCTTCCTTCTAACATAGACCACACTACATATTCCAGGCTGCTTTGCAGCACAAACAGGAACCCCCGAGTTTTATTAAAATGTTTCAGCTAATCTCTGCTTTCTCCTGATTGGCCAAAACGAATTATACATTTTATGCTAATTTAGCCTGGGTTTGGGCCGGGGGGAGGGGGTAACCCTAATTGTCAACTGTCAGAAATTACAAGACATTTTGCTAACTTCAAGCTAAGTGTTCAAATGATTATTTGGGGATTTTTTTCATACACTATTAATCCTCCTCTATCACATACATTCATAATCCAGCAAACTTACATATGCCTTTAAGGAAACATTTTAAAATTTGCAAGAAATTATTGTGCACTGATCATACAGCTATGTTAACAGTTTTTTTGTAACTTGCTGATTTATATTTTTACAAAAACAAATATGTTAGTAAAAGCAAGAGAAAAAAAATAAGCAATAAATCAAGAAAAAATGTAATCAAATATACAAAGGTGTTGTAACTAATAGCGCTTTGATTAAATATAAAAATCCTCTTAATATACTATTCCTAAAACTTATATTGAAGGCAAGTTTGTCTACTTGTAGCGTAAATAAGTGGTATGTGTTAATTGTTGGCTCAATTTGCGTCCAGAGATTTTTATTTCAAATGGATATGGAAGGTTCCAGATATATAATCACATATATAGTTGTGAGCGTACGAGTTGTTGCTAACGCTGCGGGCTCGCGTAGCGAGCTGCGGCCCTCGCGTAGCGAGGGCCGCGGCTCGCGCAGCGAGCCGAGGCCCTCGCGAAGCGAGGGCACTGCCCGAGGGTCTCAGTTGCTGGCATGGAGCGCCGAAGGCGCTCCATGCCAGCAACTGAGGACCCTCGCGAAGCGAGGGCCTCAGTTGCTGGCATGGAGCGCCGTAGGCGCTCCATGCCAGCACCTGAGGACCTCGCAAAGCGAGGGCCGCAGTTGCTGGCATGGAGCGCCGAAGGCGCTCCTTGCCAGCAACTGCGACCCTCGCAAACTTCACGTCGCAACCCAAACACTACGACACACACATTACGACACTCGCAAACAACATACGACACACGTTACCACACATTACGGACTCGCAACACTCGGACGCAACTCGCGAACATTACAAAATGTAAAACACAATACATACACACACCACATACATAAAAAACTTACCTACACCAAGAGGGAGCACCCAGCACCTCAAAAATACAACTTACATCTCGATTTTACTTCAAATAAAACAGTTTAGAGACTAAAAAAAAAACGAAGCGAGAGAAAAAATGGCCGCCGAACAAAACGAAAACGAGGCTACAGCACTCTAAACTCGCAAAACACCACAAGAAACTCGCAAAACACCACAAAACACCTACGGATATTCCGATACAAACGTATAACACACATTACTCGCCATTTCACGCCAATGCGGAAGTACACGACAACGGTTTGGGCTCGCGCACGCACAGTGTTACACTGCACACATTCAGCACGCTTACACAGCAGATCCACACCACTAATGCTGCAGCAACATCAAAACACATTCACAGCTCTTCCACACAATGCTTTAAAATAGGTAAAGTATATTCATTTATTAATGTATTATATATTTCAGTATTACACACTAAACAGCATTAGCTACCTTACAATTTCATTGCCGTCATTTTTTGACGGGCAATATTCTAGTATATAATATCTCTGTGTATCTGTTTACTTTAATTACTTTATTTTATAAGGAAGTGCTTATAAGTTTCTGCCTAAAATCAAACAAATAAAAAACTGTATGGGTCTGCCCACTGCAGTGTATGCAGACACAGACTCTGTAGGGCTGGATGTGCAGTGTAGTGTCCTCGCCTATCAGGGACCATGTCTCAGCAGCATGTTGCTGAGAGATGGTCACTGATTGGTTAGTATGAGACAGCACAAAAGTGCATAAAATTAAATAGATACACAGGTATGGTAAATACCTACTAAAATCCAGAAAACTTCCAAATCCCTTTAAGACCCAAACATCCCTTACCTTTAAGTATTTCTCAATTTTGTCTGTGAATTTGCTTCTTAAGTATTTCATCTCTTACATGTGGACATTCCTAGGAATTATTTGCTCTATATTTGACGTTTCTGAGCCTGCACGCCATATTAAATCTAAAGCTTGTTTGGATACATTCAGGATATCAGAACTTTAGAGCAAGGGGTAGACAACCCATCAGAAGTCAGGTGCAGAACTTTATGGTCTTGTGTGCCAATAATATATTTTAATGTTTAGAATATTTTTTTTATAGTTTAAACACATTCCCCATTTCTTGCCCCTTCTTTTCTTCTTCCATCCCTATCAACTCGCCTACATTATATCCAAATTTTATTAAATAAATTTTATTACAATCAATCGACCCATCTGGTTGGCAGCACTAGCTCCTCACCCAATACCACCTATAGTGCTGCTTCTACACTAGTGCTGTAGGTTGCTGACCCCCAACTTAGTGCTTTACAACTTTCTCTAGGTGTAGTCTAACAAAGCACATTTTAGGTTTTGGAATTATGTTTATTTAAAAAAAATCCCCTTTAATATTGAAAATTCCTTCCCAATGAACTCTTGGACATCTCCACCATTATTGGTAATATGTCTATTAAGCCACCATAAAGGACATACTGCATGGGTGCAGCCACTATGTGCATAAACACCTCCATTTTATGGTCATCTGTTTTGTCCCATTATTTGTTAGATAAAGTTAATGTACTCTGTTTGTTTGAGGTCTGAACCACTAGACACGGAGACAACATTATGTGTATTTGGAGGTTGGTCTATTGTTCACAGGTGCCAGCCAAGATACCCGACTATTAGACCCCATGTGGAGTCAATCTCATGTGTTTGTCTGCCACTCCCTGTCACTATTGTGTTGTATACACCCCCTCTGTATCTAACCCCTATAAATATTGTTGACTTTCAAAAAATAAATCAGTTCACTGCTGAGACATATAAAAATGGTATATTCTCTTATTTGCTCTGGGTGGCTTCTATACTGATCCTATCTCCACTCTGAAAGTAACTTGTCCTGGTCACTACCAAAGGAAGGTTACTGAGACTTCTGGAAGTGCTGATTCCTGATGGAGAGACCCTGACTGATACAGAAGCCAGATATCAGGGTGCTGATGCAAAGATTTCCAAGAACCCAAACGGTCCTTGTGCCATGGGGAGTAATAGCCCCTACCCCTGGATTGTCACAATGTCATCTTCTCTTTGTAACCAGTCCAACATACTGCCCTGGACCCGTACGTGTGCACTAACTTGGATACGGTAACATCAGTGGTAAAAACCCGTAGTGTCATGTATTTGCTCTTTTTATATCTACATTGGCTGCAATTCATAAAATATATAGTAAAAAAAAAAATGAACCTGGGGCAGTTTTGCTTTCAAAGCAGTTTATTCAGGAATGGGAACTTCAAACACTATGTGGAACATTTTTCAAATAGGGAGGTAAAGGGCAAAGAAGGAACAAGAGGCCATGTAAAGGAGAGTTGCAAGGCTCAGGGCATATATGATAAAAGTGTACATGGCTTATGCTTTGAGCAGATGTGATGGAGACTATATGCAAAACATACCATATAGTACAATAAAAAGAAATGGCTCCTCTTTCTCTGATGAATACCAAGTAGAAAACTTTAAAAGGTCTCTGTAGCCTGCTATTTAAAATAATAATATATATATATATTCTTTTTATAATGTGAAAAAATAATGCAACCATCATTTTTTAACCTTTTCTATGCAAATATGACATTTTAATTTCTGCTGATAATTTTCATGAAGAGAAAGCTTCGGTCTGCGTAATGGGAATATGACATTAAAAACTGGCAATCCTTCCAAAAGAGTAATTTTCTGAAATTCTAAAATTCCTGAAAAAAAAACAGACAGTGTCAGCTAAGAAAACAAAACCGAGCCCTACAGGTAAAGTAATTGTTAAAAAAAAGTATATATTATTGTTGCTAAAAATATTTAGCCAGTTATAAGTTTACTTATTGAAAAATAATACATGTGATGGGGGGATCCTTTAAATATAAAAACAAACATAACTTTTTTACTTTTTATAAATCTATACAGATATAAAATGTTTGTAAGTTTTCATATGTTCAGATCTTGTTAATGAAAAATCTTTAATATAAGGTTTAAATTACAGTAAATATACAGTATTTTTGAAATGGGACCAAATTATGTCTTAAATATGTTCTTATAAATACATGATGGAAAATGGGCAGGTGTGTGCCAGGCTGGCATCGCTGCCCTGTCTTGGGGTGACCTTGTCAATGCTGAGCGCCCCGTACATGCCAGAAAATAGTGAATACATTGCCGTGTGTTCATTGGCACAAACAGGGAATTATGAAATAAGGAAGTTCTTTCACAACAGCTTCTGGACACCTTGTGACTTTAAGGAGAGGATCTTATGTTCCCAGATGTTCTGGACTGTTACACAATCTAACCAGGAAACTTTTTCATATCCATAACTAGAAATAATCAAGCTGTTTACCACTTTAACATGAAATAAACACATTGCAGCAAAACAAATTCCTAAAAGAGTGCTGGGTACGTATAATCGAGCCCCCAGCAGTGGTGGCAGGGGCTAAAAGGAAACAAAACCAAAAATAAATGAACCTGCTATTTTAGTATTGATAATGAGCAAACACTTTTTATGAAGTAAAACAATAATATTATGTTATTTTACCCACTGTATGTCATCCTGGCCATCACCATTCCTGTCCTATCGCCCTATCTGTTAGCCCCCCTCTGGGTCTGTACTCTGTCATAGTGGAGGAGCTTGTGTCCTTCAATGAAGCTATGAGCTTTACCATGTAGGGACACACAAGATTGGCAGGTCATAGCAGGGAGGTCAGACAAATCACGGTCCACTGGAGAAAGAACGTGTAACCCACTCCAGTATCTTGGCCAAGATATTCTTATGAATAAGCACAACCAGGGACATAACAATTTGGCCCCGGAAGATTAAACCCTCAGGTCAGAAGGTGCCTACCACATTACTGAGGAAGAGCAGAGGGCAAGTACAAGTAACACCAGATCTAATTAAGTGGCTGAACCAAAGTTGTGAGGACACCCAGCTGCGGATGTGTCTGGAGGAGAAAGGAAGGTCTGATGCTGCAAAGATCAATTCAGAATAGGAACCTGGAACGTTAGAACTATGAGCCAAGGCATACTGGATGTGGTCAAGAATGAAATGACAAGGTTAAACATTGATATCCTGGGAATTGGTGAACTTAAATGGACTGGAATTGGACATTTCACATTGGACAACATCCAGATCTTCTACTGTGGTCAAGAATCCCACAGAAGAAATGGAGTAGCCATCCTAGTCAATCAAAGGTTGTGCTTGGTTACAACCCAATAAATGACAGAAAGATTTAAATTTAAATTCAAGGCAAGCCATTTAACATCTAATCATGGTGAAGAAGCTGAAGTTACTCTCATCCTAGGAGATTGGAAAGCTAAAGTAGGGAACCAAAGGACACCTGGAATAACCGGCAAGTTTGGCCTTGGAGTACAAAATGAAGCAGGACAGAGATTAGTAGAATTTTGTAAAGATAATTCTCTGGACGTAGCAAACACCCTCTTCCAACAGCCTCCGAGACGACTCTACACATGGACATCACCAGATGGACAACATAGAAATCAGATTGACTATATACTTTGTAGCGAAAGATGGATGAGCTGTATACAGTCAGCAAAAACCAGACCTGGAGCTGACGGTGGCTGATGGAGCTTCTTACTACTATGTTCAGATCTAAAAAGGTTGAACTTGATGGACTAAAGCCTTTTTTCAACCTAAATTACTATGTAACTATGTGGCTATGAATTAAACTGAAGTAAAGAGGGGAAATCATTGGTCCAAGCAGAAAGGTAGTGGAGGTAGGAATGCAGAATTCCAGAGGATAGCACAAAGAGGCAAGGAGACTTCTACAATGAATAATGGAAAGAGATTGAAGAAGATAACAGAATGGGAAAGCCAAGAGATCTCTTCAAGACAATTGGCGATCTCAAATTAACTTTTCATGCCAAAGTGGGCATGATTAAAAATGGGAATTGTAGCGATTTAAAGGCATATCTAAGTGAGCTGGATTATGAATGCATAAAATCCCAAAATAAACATTTACACACCCAGCAAGCCCAGACTAACAGCCTTATTAAATTGCGATTCAGTAAATTTAAAAGGGCTCTATTTAAGCAGAGAGCATTTTTTTTTACAGAAGTTTTTAGTTAGTGAAGATCTTGCTTTTGGATAGAAGTTCACTAATTAAAAACGTCTGTAAAAAAAATATGCTGTGTGCTTAAATAGAGCCCTTTTAAATTTCCCGAATCTCAATTTAATAAGGCTGTAAATTAGCAAATTAGACTAAATTAGCATCAAATTTAAAATTATTTGTTTTGGCCAATCAGGCTAGCTGAAATTTTGAATTAACTCTGGTTTCCTGTTTGTGTTGCAAAGCAGCCTGTGATATGTAGTGTATCACTGATATGTGCGATGTATTGCTGCTGACATACAGACAGGAAGCTGCAAGGTGATTGTCTGAGCAAGCAACAGCAGGTAAATAGTGGGTTAATATTGCTCCCCTGATGCTCCATGCTGATTGTGGGAGTGGGGGGATGGGAGTCAGATGCTGTGTAGACACCCCCTGGAGGTGTCAACATAATCATTAGAGGGATTATTAGATATTAGTAAAAATAAAATGTTTTATGAGATAACTGCATACACATAAACTTATTTTTGCCTAAGGATTGCAGAAATGTATTAACCCAGCTCATTTAAAGACATACATGTGTTTCCTGGGTTATGAATTCATCTGATAGAGAAGAATCAGTAGTGTATGCAAACACTTTTTTGCACTAAAAAATCCCAAATGAACATTAACAAAGTCACCCTGATGTTTGCTAAATCTTTTCAATTTGCAAGGTGAATATGCTAAAATTAGCATAATTTGTTTTGGCCAATCAGGAGAAGGCAGATACATTTGTATCATACTCTTGCTGTGTTGCAAAGAAGCAATCCAGCAAAAGTACTTCCTTTGAAGGCCAAACTGCATACTTAGATACATTTCCTCTGCATACTTTGCAATGTCAGTTTCCTCTGGGTGTATAAAGCTAATTTACTCTCCTGCCTTTAAATGTGAACATTTCTATATAAGACATAATTTTCTGATAATCACTGCCTGTTTCTTACCAAACATTTGAAACCCAGGAAACTTCTATATGCCTTTAACAGAAGTAGATCAGAGCAAGAATAGGTGGCAGGAATACACAGAAGATTTATACAGGAAAGATATTAACAGCAGTGATAACCTTAACAGTTTGACCATTGAGCTGGAGCCAGACATCTTGGAGAGTGAAGTGAGATGGGCTCTAGGAAGCCTTGCTTATAGCAACAATGCAAGAGTTGATGGAATCCCAGTTGAACTGTTCAAAATCCTAGCAGCGGATGCTGTGAAAGTGTTGCTTGCCTTATGCCAATACATTTGGAAAACTCAACAATGGCCAATAGATTGCAAAAGGACAGTCTACATCCCAATCCCAAAGAAAGACCGTTCCAAAGAGTGCTCCAATTATCTAAGTATTGCACTCATTTCACATGACAGCAAGGTAATGCCTAAGATCCTAAAAGCTCAGCTCCAAGAATATATGGACCTTCAGCTACCGGATGTGCAAGCCGTGTTCCTCAGATTCACAAGAGATCAAATTGGCAGTGTCTGCCAGATAATAGTGAAAGCAAGATAGTTCCAGAAAGACATTTACTTCTGCTTCATAGACTATTCTAAAGTCTTTGGCTGTGTGGATCATAACACAATGTGACCAGTTCTTAAAGCAATGGGAGTACCAGATCATCTCATCCTCCTCCTGAAGAATCTGTATGTGGACCAAGAATCCACAGTCAAAACCGAACATGGGACAACAGAATGGTTCAAGATTGGAAAAGGAGTGTGACAAGGTTGTATATTGCGACTTTATTTATTCAACTTATATGCAGAGTACATCATGCGTACGGACAGGCTGGACACGTTCAAAGCAGGAATCTATATTCCTGTGAGAAATAGCAACAACCTGAAATACGCGGATGATACTACTCTATAGACTGAACGTGAGGAGGAACTTAAGGATCTATCCCGTGGAAAAGCTTGCCAGTTGCTCAAAGACGAAAATCATGGCAAACTGCAATCTCAGTTCCTGGCAAATAGATGGGGAAGAAGTGGAGGCAGTGACAGATTTTATTTTCATTTCTACAGATGGTGACTGCAGACATGAAATTAAAATGTTTGCTTCTAGGGAGGAAAGCTATGGCAAGTCTGGAAAAGCTATTAAAAAGCGAAGACACTACTTGTTATTACTAGGAGCCAGAGCCTAAAATGCATCCACTAAATGCTTTAGAAAGGGCTTTAGCCTTCTTCTAATTCCCCTGATATTTTACAAGGCAACATCAAGCCCATTTGGATCACGCAATATATTTTAGATCCTCTGTGGATCCTTTAACCTCCCTAGAAAGGCCCTTGTCCTAATCTTTACTCACTCCTGCCCCTCCTACCGACATGATGCAGTTCTTGGCCGGGGTCCCTCAGGCCCCTCAATTTCCCTACCCGGCAGTCTGCAATTACTGGTCGGGCCCATTCAGGTCCATTAATTTAACTTAAATACACGTTTATTTCGCCCTACCTCACTAGTAGGGATTTCAAGGTTGGGGAGATCCCCTCCTTGCCCTCGGCACTCTGTGTGTCTTAACTTGTTTACTGAGGTAATAACCCCACTATACTGTTGTTGTTTTTTACCTGTTTGATAAAATGTTGATTTTTTAAGATATTTTCTCAATGTTTTAAACTGTTCTTTTTGTCTCCATTCTCCCTTGTATCCTGGGTTGCCTGGTTCCGGTCATTCGCTCCTCCTGCTCCTCTGGTCCTCGGCTTCCTTGAGCTTAGCACTTCTGGCCTGGAAATGCGGTCTCAACATCTCCTTGAGCATTCATTTCAACCACAGGTACAATGACTGACACTTCCTTCACCTTTCTCACACACAATGTTAAAGGGTTTAATTCCCCATTTAAAAGACGTAAAGCGTTTATCTCATATAAATTACTCCGACCCTCAGTAATTTTTATTTAGGAAAATCATTTTGCTAAAGGAAAAACACCCTCTTACTTACACAAATCACACCCCTACTTCATAACCTCAATATGTCCCACCAAGACAGGAGGTGTGGCTATACTGATTCATAAAGATTTCCCTTTCACTGTGGAGAGTAAAAAGATTGACCTGGAGGGCAATTATATTATACTAACAGGCTCCCTTCTGAATACTAGGATTTCTCTCATAGCTTGGTACTCCCCCACTACCACCCTGCATAATACCCCCATGATACTACTAGCTCATCTCAAACCTATAGATACAGGCAAAATCTTTCTAGGGGGGATATCAACTTAGCTCTAGATCCTACTATGGATAGGTCCTCTAAGTCTCAGGTGGATAAGTTCTACAATAAACTTAAACAAATCCATAGATCTCTTGAGGAGCTTCATCTGCTAGATGCGTGGTGGCTGAAACATCAGGGAGAAAGGGAATACACGTTCCAGAATAGATACATTGCTAATGGATTCATCTTTGTCGGATGGCTTAGCTGCCTCTGAAATACACCCCTGTCCCTGGTCGACCACTCTGCGGTCCACATGTCCCTAGACTTTGGCATTGTGTACAAACCCCCTTATACATGGAAGCCTAATGACTTGCTCCTCTCCAACCAAACCTTTCAGGAACAGGTTGCTGTCATAACTCAAGTTGGCCACTAGTTGTGCCTACCAGGAGGCACTGTTATATACCAATCGCCTCCATCTGTATATTGTGTTATGGGGGATAATATGTTAGTGTTATATTGTATATTGTATTGTGGAGTGAGAGCTATGTGTTAATTAGTCAACCCTCCCCCATTGTATAAACTCTCAGTCAGGAGTTGGCCATATGGTCTTCAGTGTAAACAAAGAAGATAGCAGACCAAATAGATTTGCCAGACTGCCAGGCACCGCAGGACAATAGTATAGTATGGGGTTTCCCAACCACCAGCCCAGGGTCATAGTTCAAGAGCCAATACAGGATGTTTCCAGTCTGAGGTCCAGACCAAAATGAACTAGTAGCCACGCCTGGGGAAGGCGCTGGGGGAGGAGACTAATAAGTTCCCACAAATTACTTCTGTGAGAATGGCCAGAGGGGAATGAGGGTTTGACTAAGAGTAGCCACTCCCTCCACTGTGTGTGTGTGTGAAATGTTTTAAATATCTGGTCCCAAAATAAAACGTGGTTCATAATTTTCATCAAGACGTGGTGTGTAGATGTATTATTTACCCAGGGACATATGCTTGCAGTAAGATTCATCAGACTTACTGTCAATATTGCTCAGTCTAAACCAAGGGCTGAGACATGATGTTCCTGTAATCCAAAAGTCCAGAGTCACCCAAATCCGATCAACAGACCCCAGCCAGAGAGTGGGTCTTGATAACTGGTGGCAGCGGTTGGAGACTCTGGAGGAAAGGACTGAGGATGGAACAGCAGTATGAAGACATGTCCTCAGCAGAACTGAGAAAGGCGCAGAAACTAAAAGGAATTCCCCGGAAGAAAAGGGACCAACCAGCAGATGTGATAGCAGCCTTGAGAAGGTATGATGCAGAACAGCTGGAACAAGAGGAGTTGGGTGAGGGGATAAGCACACTGCCAAGGACCCCAAGATCTCAGCAGGAAGAAGGACAGCCAGATGATATCCTAAAGGAGGCAAGACGCAGGTTCAGTGAAGCCAGGGAATTTTGCCCCGGGGAGATAACGCTGGAAGAGACAATTAAAGGACTGAACCTAATAAAGCAGCAAATACAGGAAGAACGTACAGGGGTGAGTGTCCAAGCTCAGCAAAGGCTTGGGGTCAACCCTGCAGAGATGCCAGTAAGAGTCAAACTGGCATATCAGAATTTTAAACAGTTCCAGGATGATAAAGACAGCATTGACGGATTTATCCAAGAGTTTGAGCAACAATGTAAGGTACAGGACATACCTCCTGAAGAATGGGCCAAGTTACTATTGACTAAGTTGACTGGAAAGGCCAGCGCAGCCTGTCGGGCCCTTCCTCCACATCTGGCCATGGATTACAACCATTTATGTACAGTGTTACTAGGCAGATATGCCGTAACCCCTGCAACTTTTTTGGCCAGATTCAGAGGCACTACCAAGGGACCAGAGGACACTCATGTTGAGGTAATGTGTAAACTAAGGCGTGCCTGCACTCAGTGGTGGTCTACACAAGGGGCCACCACAGCAGAACAAATTTTGGAGGTAGTGCTAATGGAGCAATTTTTGCAACTTTGCGCACCAGAATTAAGGGATTGGCTGCAGGATCAGAAGCCAGTAGATGGGGACCAGGCAGCTAGCCTGGCCGACCATTTTGTTAGTACCAGAACTAAGAGAGTTCCCCAGATTACCAACTCTAATGGGCATACAGACCGGGGCTCAAGAGACTTGGGGACAACACGACAGGCCCCTATTGCACGCAATGCGCCTAGCCATGTGGCCTGGGCGCAGCCCCAGAACGCATATGGACAGCGGGGTATCAAGTCAGGACCTGTTCCCAGAGCACACCCAGAGCCCAGATTTCCCAATAGAGAGTGCTTCAAGTGCAACCAGCAGGGCCACATAGCAAGAGATTGTCCTCAGCTTCAGAGGCATCAGAGAGGACAGCCTGCAGTGAATTACCTGGGGGAATGGGATGCTGGAGCAGGACCTCCCAACGCAGCTCCCTGGGAGCCAGAAGCAGAGGGATGGTGCCATGGGATCCACACGGTGAGGAGAGCACAGAAGGACTCCGGGGAACAGCACAGACAACCAGTCTGGGTGCGGGGTCACAGGGCTGTGGGTTACCGTGACTCAGGATCCGCAGTCACTGTAGTTCTACCTAAATGGGTGCGCACTAACAGTGCCTCCTGGTAGGCACAACTAGTGGCCAACTTGAGTTATGACAGTTGCCTCAGATCTCAGCCAATTTTTCTCAGATAACTTGACTCCAGGAGCGGATATAGGATGGGTTTGGGCAGCACACAAAGCCTTTATTAGGGGCTCATGCATTAATCTCTCGGTTACCCACAAGAGACAAAAAAAAAAGGGGGAATTGAGATTAGAGCATCACTTTTAGCTTTAGAAAAATCTAACCAGATCAATCCCTCAACCTCTTATGGGCAGAATTGGATTTGATACTTTCGGCGCAAACTGAAAAAGCCTTGAGATGGACGGGCAATACATTTTACACAAAAGCTAAACAAACGGATCCTCTACTTGCTAGAAAATTAAGAGAGAAGCTGACCCATTCCAACATTTTCAAGATCAAAAACCTTTCTGGGAACATCACTTATAGCCCAAATGAAATGAAAGAAACCTTCACTACCTTTTTTCAAAATTCTATTCTTCCCTACAGAAACAGCATACCAATCAACTCTCCACCTTTCTAGAGTCCTACGATCTCCCACATATCTTGGCTCAAGAGAGAGATAGTCTGAACTCTTTAATTACTGTGAATGAAGTTTTGGAGACAATTAAAAAACTGAAATTAGTTAAAGCCCCAGGTCCGGACGGATTTTTCTAACCTATACTACGCAGAAATTTTGGCTCCCCATTTGGTGACCTTATTTAATGCAATCTTAGACGGTCATAGTATCCCACCTGAACTGAACCAGGCGGACATGGTCTTTTTTCCAAAAGAGGGCAGAGATCCACTAGAAGTTAAAAACTATAGGCCTATATTGTTACTAAATGGGGATGTCAAAATAGTTGCTAAATTGACGGCCGATAGAATCTCTAATTTCCTACCCTCACTAATCCATAAGGATCAAGTGGGTTTCATCCCCTTTAGGCAAGTGGGGGATAATATTAGGCAGATTCTGGATACCATGCAATGGGCGGGTAAACACCGTCCTCCTTTATGCCTTCTAGCCTTAGATATGGAGAAGGCCTTTGACTCTGTAGAATGGCCCTATTTAAGAGCTGTGTTGACGAGATTTGGCCTTACAGGACGTTTTATGAACTTGATTAATAGTTATTATAAATCCCCTCAAGCAGTATTGAAACTTCCTGGTGAAGCCAGGGCTTAATGTACTATTCAAAGGGGGACTAGACAGGGCTGCCCCTTATCCCCTTTGCTCTTTGCTCTAGCCGTTGAACCCTTAGCCCAGGCCATTAGATCAAACGTAGACATCAAAGGCATAAATATAGGCCATCATGACTTTAAGTGTGCCTTATTCGCAGATGATGTCCTCTGCACCTTGACAGATCATAGTACCTCAGTCCCTGCCCTTTTTCACTTATTGGGAACATTTAGCAAATTCTCTGGGCTTCACATTAATATGGATAAAACGGAAGCCCTAAATATTTCTTTACCCCCCTCAGACTTAACCTTTTTGCAACTGCACTTTCATTTTAACTGGCCTCCCAACCATCTTAAGTATCTGGGTGTGAATCTCACCCGTAACACCGCACATCTTCACAAGTCCAACTATACGGCCCTCTACAAAACATTCACCCAGATTTTATTGACATGGGCAAAACACAATATCTCCTGGTTAGGACGTATCCACTCTTTTAAAATGAACCTCCTTCCCCGCCTTATGTACTTATTTTGCTCCCTAACGATCGCCTTGAACTATACAGACTTAGATAAATTACAACACCAAATTTTTCAATTTATATGGCAGAATAAATCGCATCGTATCTCTAAATCGACTATGTTTATCCATAAATTGAAAGGAGGTCTCTCCTGCCCCAATTTGAAATTATATTTTAAAGTGGCACAATTGGCCTTTATCCCAATTGCGCATTCCCCTACTCACCAACCTCTTTGGATATTTATTGAGAACTTTATGAAGGCCCCATATACGTCGGACTCCGTCCCATGGAATACCAAACCTTCTGGCATGCTTGGGCAAATTGAATAGCCCATATATAAAGCAATCCTTATCTATGTGGACATGGGCTGTCCGTAAATTTCAGCTCATCCCGAGGTATACCCACCCCCATAATACTCAACCCCATAATATACTGACAATGAACTCCTGGTATAGAGATAATATTACCTTAACTTACACTCAATTAAAAGAAGAATTCAATATCCCCATTCAGGAACATTATACATTTTGCAGATTTAAATACTTTCTCTCCACATTAGAACATACGCTAGGGAAACCGACTTCAAATTTGTTTACTAGGTTATGCCTGTCTGCTCCTCTTACTAAAGGTATTGTGGGTATTCTATATGATACTTTCAATTCTCCTTCCGCGACCCCCTCCCAAAATATATGCAGAGATGGGAAGAAGACTTAAATTGCAAATGGGATATGGAGACTTGGCAAAAGTCCTGGTGAAACCTAACCAGGGGATCTTTCAGTAGTAATATTTCGGAGACCTCTATTAAAGTTCTTCATAGGATATATATCACCCCGTATAAACTAGTTAGATGGAAACGCTCCCCTAATCCTAACTGCTTTAGAGCTTGACAAATCCCTGGAACCTTTCTCCACACTTGGTGGTCATGTCCCCAGGTTCAACGTCTTTGGAACAAGTTTTTCCATCTAGCCTCAGTCATACTGGGCATGCCTGTCATGGCTAAGGCAGACATAAGCCTTTTAGGGCATTCTGTGCCTTTACTATCAAAATACCAGAATAGACTCGTCCAGTACTTAATGCTAGCCACAAAGAGCCACATAGCCAGACAATAGAAATCTCCCACTCTTACTTTACAATCAGTCATCAGTAAGATGAATTGCATTGCTATACATGAAAGGCTAACACATTTAATGGAGGATCGCATGCCTATATTTTTCCAGATCTGGAATCCATGGATCCATTCTCCTTATAGCCCCCCTATTACATGAAACCTTCTTAATTAACATTGTGTTATCTTTTGCTAATCCCTACACTGGAGTTGCGGACCGGGGACTTAAATACTTTTGAGACAAAAATCTGTTTTTGAATTTAAATTTGTTGTGTATTTAACAGTGCTTTTTTTTTTTTAATTGACATTTTTCAACTCCTATACAACATAGTTTGTTTTGTTTTGATTTTTTACTTAGGCTCTGGATGTTTGTTTTGCTACAATGAGCCTACTAATCTGTTTTATCTATAGTAATCTTTTTCCTTAAAAAATTGGAAAACGTTAGGTAACCTGGTTTCACTTAGACCTTCCCACACGTGGGGATAGATCTTTTTGTTTATTTTTATTTTGACTACTATACAGTATTTTCCTATGATGCAATGTAATGCTAACCTTTTTTCTTTTTCCCCCTTAACCTGGTAAGACTGTACCTCAATAGTGCCAAACGTGTTACTTGGCTCTTATGTCAATTTCCTGTTTATATGGTTACCTAATAAAAAACTTTAAAAAAAAGCTAAGACACCACTAACTTACACTATTAACAAAGGTCTGCATAGTTAGAAATATGGTATTCCCAGTAATAAGTAGGTGAGAGCTGGACCATAAAGAAGTCTGAGCGCCGGAGAATTGACGATTCAATTTGTGCTGATGGATAAAATTGCTTAGAGTCCCTTGGACTGCAAGAAGATTTAATAAATCAATTCAGTGGTACCTCGGTTCCCGTCTGCTCTGGTTCGCGTTGTTTTCGCTACTCAATGCATCTCACAGGGGAAAAAATTGCTTGGAAATCGTCTCTTGGAACTGATCAGTTGCTCAGAAGTCAACGCTCTCGCGACATCCCACATCCTGACTATGCAAGAGTCCATGTGCAGCCTCTGCCTGTAAGTACCAACCTGCATTCTGTGTCTGAAAGAGCCAATGTGCATCCTGTGTCTGTAAGAGCACATGTGCAGCCTGTGCCTGTTTGACCAATGTGCATTCTATGTCTGTAAGTGCCAATCTGTAGCCTGTGCCTGTAGAGCCAATGTGCAGCCTGTGCCGTAAGTGCCACTCTGCAGCCTGTGCCGGTAAGATCCAATCGGCAGCCTGTGCCTGTAAGATCCAATGTTATGCCTCTGCCTGTAAGTGCCAGTCTGCAGCTTGTGCCTGTAAGATACAATCTGCAGCCTGTGCCTGTAAGATACAATCTGCAGCCTGTGCCTGTAAGAGGCAATCTGCAGCCTGTGTCTATAAGAGCCAATATGCATCATGTTAAAGTTAAGGTAAATTCTATGTTATTTGATGTAATTGTTGTTGTTTTTTAATTTATGTCTGTTTAGTTTTAAGGTTTTGTATCAAAAAACAAGACCATCAGATCAAACTAAATAGTGATAAATCAGAGGATTGGAACGGATTATTTCAGTTTATATTGATTCCTATGGGAAATGCTTGTTTGGAACTCCAATAGGGCACAAATCAACAGGCTCAGGTAGATAGACTGAAATACACCAAATACTAAAAAATGATACAGACAGGCCTTAATAGCCAGATTGAGAAACATATCCAGGTAGATAGCTTATGAGATAGACAGGACAAGCGTCAGACTGAGACAAGCAAGCAGAGAGAGTCAGAACGAAAGCTGAGTTTGAAAAGCCTGGCTGATGGACATACTCAAATAATCAAACTGTGACGTACGAAAGCTGCTTGAGACAACAGATGGAGAGAAAATAGACAGATGCACCAGGAGAGTCAGAAAAGGATTAGAGACAGACATGTCTAGAGAGACAGACTGACTGAGAGGGACTCACTCCCATAGAGACACAAGCAATGCAAGAAATGAAGAAACAAGATTAAAAATATACAAACAGATGGGGAGGGGGGCACAGAAATGAAGAGAAAAAGAGACATTCAGGGAGAGAGAGACTGTCATGACCCACTTTTGGGGCTAGTCCCACCAAGAACTGTCTTTCATGGCTGTCACGACCATATGGACATTGGGAGTTTGTGGGTTGTCACTGTTTGTTTTGGTTTATTTAAGAAATGTAACTTGTGTCATTATTGCACTGTACAAGATGGTTGACATGTTGGGTCCAATAGCGTGTGGGTTACAGACCAGAATCAGGTGATGTCCCAACTAGTTGAAAGGGACACATACCAATTCTGCCTCTGCTATTGTTAGGACTCATTACCTCCTGTAGAGAGATAGGCAGCAGGCAGGACAATAGAGGGGATTAATCTAATAGCCATCCAGACTCCTGGCCTGGAGAGGGGTAATTAATAACTATGACCTCATCCTGGTAATGTGATACCACATGGAGCAGGAAAGACTCTACCATGATTGGTAAGTGGTTTATGTGCTGAAGGTATGGGTCCACCATAATTGGTTATTGTAGTGTATACATATATTGCCAATAAAGGGTGTTCTGTTTGAATATACATAAACACTGTGTATATGTCATTGTAGAGGAAAGGCTTTTTATTATTTGTGTATCCTGAAAGTCTGCTGGGTTCTCATGAAAGGAACTAAAATCCAGAAGCATTGGCTAGGCTGATCCTGCAATACTGATATCCATTACTGGGGTGATCTGTACTGGCAAGCTGGGCGCTGAGATAGCCCAAACTCTCATAATGAGAGTGGAGAAGAGAGAGGAGGAAGGAGATTTAGGGGAGAGGAAAGGAGAGAAGAGAGAGAAACAAGAGTGATAGTGGAAAAGGGGAGGGGAGAGAGAAGAGTGGAAGAGAAAGAGAGAATAATGAATTAAAAGAAGAAAAAACAATAAAAGAATACAAAATAAAAATTGTATTGAATTATATTTTCCAATTATCGTCCTATCAATTCAAGTTTCTGCTGTTAATTTCCCAATGAAGTTGACTCATCCCGTCATTTATAACAGGTAATTACTCTAATATATATATATATATATATATATATATATATATATATATATATATATATATATATATATATATATATAAATATATATATATATATATATATATAAATATATATATATATATATATATATATATATATATATAAATATATATATATATATATATATATATATATATATATATATATATAAATATATATATATATATATATATATATATATATATATATATATATATATATATATATATATATATGGAGTATTTCACTGTCCCTGCTCTTTCCACATTGCACAACCGCACAAACTAGGATATTAGACATTATGGTGAATTTAATCAGAAACAGATGGAGGAACATGTCTATGTATCCAAAATCAGAAGAACACAAGCATTTCCTGTTTCTCCCCCTCTTCAAAAGACTGTGTTTGTTTTTTGTCTTTTCTTGGAAGGATGAGGGAATTTGAGGAATCTTCAGGATAAAAATACTGTTTCCCTACTAACCTCTCAGAATCCCATGACCCAGAGCTGGTGTTTCTTGTGACATCATTGGTTTTGGCCCTGTGGCTGGTTTCACAACCCAATGTTGGGCCTGCTGTGATGAGCAGTGTTTCCTGGGGATTTCAGAGATGGGTTTCACGAGGTGGATGCTTGGAGGAGAACTAGAGCTTATGATGCTTGGTTAATCAATTATTGTAACAATACACTTGAATAGAAAAATAAAATAAATAGATTTATAATAATACATATCTATTTAACTGGATTCTATAATGCTCCCATGGAATCAGCAAATACACCTAATAATAGAGAGACTAGTGTACTAATGAAAAACACACCTTTTAAAATGATTTTGATTGTCTGGAGAGAAAAGGACATTTTAGAGCTGGAAAAAGTACAGAGAAGGGCAACAAAACTAATAAGGGGAATGGACAGACTAACCAAATTAAAATTATTTTCTCTAGAAAAAAGGCGTCCAGGAGGAGATATGATTACCCTATATAAATACATCCAAGGTCAGTATAAAGCTTTGTCAAGTGAACTTTTTGTGCCAAGAGGTTTTCAACTGACAAGAGGACATCCTTTGAGGTTAGAAGGAAAAAGATTTCACCTTAAAGAAAGAAAATGGATCTTCACAGTAAGGGTGGCTAAACAGTGTAATTCTCTACCAAAGGAGGTTGCTAAAGCGGATTGAATTAATAATCTCTGATAAAAGGGATTGGCCATATCTTTGAATAAAAAGGGCATTCAGGGTTGTCCTCGATAACTATAGAAGTATTGATCCAGGGAGGAATCCGAACCATAGTATCTGGGGTCAGGAAGGAATTGTATTCTTTTCCCCTTTGAGACAATTGGAAATATTTACATTTTTTGCGCTGTTTGCCTTCCTCTGGATTAATTATCATTTAACAATTAATGCACATATTACAAAGATCAGAGGAGATCAAAAACGTGTTACTTTATGGACTAAGATACTTTTTTTCCAATAACTATTACTATTTAACTATGGAAAAGGAGAGTAGATATGCAGGAGATACATGGAGCGGTAGTACAGGCTTTTGGTTTTTCAGAGCTATTCTACTCCTAAAGTCACAGTCCCAGTGCTCGCTAACCCTAGGTAGGATAGCTATAGCTGGCTCACTGGGTTCTGAAGCTAGCATAGCGGGTCAGGTTGTGAGTCACGCTACTGGCTATATAACTTCCACGAGGTTCACCTTCTACTATATCATTATTGCCAAAAGTCACTTCTAATTTAAGCTATGGCTCGAATACTATGGTAAGACAAGATGTAAAAAATAAGAAACCAAGAGAACTTGCCAAATAGAGTCTTACCCATAATACCCCAAATGGGGTTTTGCCAAGGAGTGCATTTCTGTCTCATATGCCTCCAAGCTCTGGTTAGAGAGGCAAGTAGGGGAGCTCCCCTGGCTAAGGTGAACATCGAGTCAGTGTTTTGGCTCTCGCCAGACCATGTAGGCTGCCATCACTTGCTGGGTTCTTGAATTGAAGGAGCATTTTATGTAGATCTCTCTACTGACAGGGTGTTCCATATCTTGTGCTTATTTTCAAACATCTAGCACTTTTGCAGTAGATAGTTCAGTGCAAGACAGATCATTGTTCAATGTTACAATATTTGGACGATTTTCTTTTGTCCACTTTCTAATGGGTTTCAGCTTATTTCAGTATTTCCCTGGACTCAGACAGAGGACCTGGCAATATGCTTGTTTTTCTTTGCCATTTAAATTGATTCAACATCCATGGAATGCAGGTCTGAGATGTGGATTTGTGGCATTGCTTTACATTCAGAAGGTTTGGAGACTTCAGTCCATGTTGGGCAAGCTCAGTTTTGCGTGCCAGATTAACTGGATGGATAGGATTTTCGCAGGTGACTATCCGTGGCTACAATTAGTGTAAGGCATGTAATCAGGGGTTTATCTACCATCAGTGAGATTTGCATTTTTTGGATGCTTTCTCACATCCTTCAATGAGAAGTCTCTTATTCAGTATTCACAGGTGTCCAATATGGAGTTAGAGCCCTACAATCTCATTGTTTTGTGATTTTCATCAAGGGTTGGTGGTGGGTGGCACCATGGCCTCAGGAATGGGCTTTCTCAATCTGCTCCCCATAGTTATTGCTCTATGTTTGTGGGGTGAGGCATTATGGGATAAGAATATCCTATTCTATTTTCACAACATGGTGTTCAACTACTTGTCTGCTACTTCCCTTCAAGTAGTTAGGCTACTCAGACAATTTGTTTTATTGTGCCTTCATCTGTAGGGCATATCATGTGCATGTGCTCTCAACAGTGTTGCTGATGCTCTCTCACATTTACAGTGATGGCTCTTCAGGACACTGGTGACAGAAGCAAACGTGGCAGAAGTGGTTTTCCCAGCAGAGCTATAGGAACTTGGACCTGCTAAAGAGCCACACTGCTGCAACAATCAGTGGCCTTGCCCACTTGGCTATCCTACCATAAAAGTCTGAGACAAATGGAGAGAGTTAGAGCGAATTGCTGGAGGGGTTGATACTGTTGTGGAGTAGACATTGCTGTTTTTGTAGATTTTTTTGAGGTGTCATGAGGAGTTCCACTATAGTTTTTTCATAGTATGACAAGTAGTGAAAGCCATGAAAAAACAACATGGAGGGATATTCATTGTCTGATTTCCTTTGCCTTCCTGTTATAAATGTCATCTGTTTTTGATGAGGTCTGTCACTATGAAGCCAAACTCCTCCCTACTGCTTTGCCTTTTTTCGGGGCCATAAGTTTGTTGCAGTCAGTTGGAGGTCTGATAGTTATTTGGGCATTCAAGATGTTATGGACTTTTTCTACAATGGCTGCAGGGTTTGGGTTTTATTTTTGAAACATGGTTCTGCTCTTTCTTGGTTTTGGTTCTCTACATTGTTGCATATCTGCCTGAAAATGTTAGGTTTCAGACTAAAGAATTTGGTTCTTACTTTTTACGCATCATGGAGGCTACTGACGGAGCCAAGCTTGGCCTTGTTATTGGCTCCATCTTGCTGCAGGTGGCATCCTCCACATTTGGTTGCTGGGTCACCCTTTCATCTATTGGGTCAGAAGGATTGCTGATGTTACCTACAGCTTGTTTTCCCTAAGTATTATGTAGAGGTGCGCCTTAGAAGTCCCAGGTAGCTGAGCACGTCATTGGTTTTGTCAGCCATTTTGACATCCTACTTTTGCACGCCAGAGAATGACCTTGATGTTATTTCCATTAACAGATTAGTCAAGGAGATGTGTAGGGAACTTCATGCTTTTCAAGACTCTTAATCTCTTAATTTATGTTTTTCAATATGCCTTCCCAAAACGTCTTAGTATGGTCCAAAATGGTTAAACAGAGGTTGTGGAGGGGTGCCAGGGATGCCAATAAGGTAGACAGAGCTAGGGTCAACGTCAATAAGTTAATGGTCAGCTGTGTTAGGAAATAAGGGGGAATTTCTTCAGTCATAACAAGTTTGAGGCTATGGACATCAGTTGTTTCTTTTTGCATGATGCCTTCCATCCCAAGGAGTCGCCCTGGAAGTCATGATGTATGGGTTTAAGGATGCTGTGCAGCAGTGCTTATAGGTGTGAGTGGGGTTGCATAAATGCATTCATGTTTGGATGATAGGGCAGGCCTGGATAGAGGTAAGCCAGATGGGGTTATGGTGACAATCTTAGACGCAAAGTTCCTGAATGTGTGTTCAGGAGGGTCCACCGGTCAGTCATTTAATTCCAGAGTCCACCGGTCAGTCATTTACCTTTCCTAAGTTATTTATTATGATTATTGCAGTTATTATACCCTAAAATAGCATTGTGACCTATTTTTATCTCAAAAGAAGTTGTGTTCTGTGGGGGAAAGTGCCAGATCCTATTGCAGCAGTACAGTATATGCATATAGAAGGAAATAAATTGTACGCTATGTTATTTTTTATGTTCCTAAGAGTAAATTTTAAATATATGGACCACAATTTTTTTTAAGTACTAAATAGTAAAAAAAAAAAACTTTTGTGATGTTAATGTTTTTTTACATGCATGATTTAGAACACTTAGAACACGTCTAATTTTAGTAACCCATTGTCATTCTCGAGCTTTAGTGGATCTGTCTTGTTCCGCTATGAATTCTTCCACAGCCGCTTCTTTTTTCAGATATATTGTTCTCCCAACTGCAGGGAGGGACTGCTTAATGGGAAGATACCGCACTGCTGAAATTACAGGCCTCACGCTGGCTGCTTCTCCTCCAGTTTTATTTTAGATGCTGAAAGCGAGTTCTATTCCTGTGATTCATGGAGAGAAGAAAAATAAAGAAATCTACAATCCCTACAGGAAATGCTCAGAATTCCTGGACGTGTGTGGAATTTCATTCATATATATTATTATCTATTTTTTACAGAAATTTACTTTATTCATAACAGGCCACTTTGTCGCATAAATTAGTTTAGCAACACATGTCTATATGTATGTGGGTTTTGTGGTGGGAAGAAATAGGGGTTTATTTAGAACCCCCCCCCCCCCCCCAAATATATCCAACAGTGGCCAAGTGATCCGACAGTCTCATACTATTTTTGTATTTTATTAGGGGGATAGGGACTTTAATTGCTAGTCCCCTCATTAATTTTCCTGGCTGTCCAGTATTTGGGTTGTTGATATTTTTTTAAGGGGATTCTACTTTTCCAGAGGGGTCTCCCATCTCTACATGGTGCAGGGGTAAGAAAGGGCTATTTAAGAGTCCCCACACCAAGAGTAGCGATGATGACCACTGAGCGTCGTCAGTAGAAGGATATAGAGTACATGTGGCAGTCTAGTTCTTCAAAAGAACATACTGTATATATGGTACTTTAGGAGTCCTTTGACCATAACTTGTGCAAGTGCAACTACTGAAACTCATTTGTTTCTGCAAATGTTTTTTCTTTGGTATTTTGCCTCACCTCCATTCGCCTTGCATGTGCATGTATAACCACCCTTTACCTCCCTGCAGGTCAAATTTTCATTTCAAAAGCTTAGCGAATCCAGGCCCTCGTGTTAAAAGCTGTTTTACAAAAAATATTAAAATATTAAAAAGTTTGAAAAAATATTTAGAAGCCAGATATACGAAGTACAGTGTATCTCTATAGAGGGTCGCCTTCCAGGCTCCCAGAGACAACCAAAAGCTGAGCTAAATCAAATTAAACTGCAAGCTTTGTTATCATTCTGCATGGACTAGAACTGGTTGGAGGCTCTTTTTATTATAATCTGATTTACATGGAATACGTCTGTCTGGATGTTTGTCTAGTCTAAGGAGGAAACAGACAGCGATTGCAACTCCCACAAGGTGCTGAACGGGCAGGAAGTGCTGCAATAAGGCAACATTACCACACGTGCCCTGTGGGCAACCTGCACAGACCATGCTCATAGGGTCTCCTGTAGTACTCACCACAAGCCTCTTCTGCCCCTGATTCTGTAGTAAAGTTAGTTAAAGAAAATAAATACCTGTTGGCAGCTAAGCCCTGGACCCTCCATACCAGTACCTGCTGCCTGAGGCCCTCCATACCAGTACCTGCTGCCTGAGGCCCTCCATACCAGTACCTGCTGCCTGAGGCCCTCCATACCAGTACCTGCTGCCTGAGGCCCTCCATACCAGTACCTGCTGCCTGAGGCCCTCCCTACCAGTACCTGCTGCCTGAGGCCCTCCATACCAGTACCTGCTGCCTGAGGCCCTCCCTACCAGTACCTGCTGCCTGAGGCCCTCCATACCAGTACCTGCTGCATGAGGCCCTCCATACCAGTACCTGCTGCCTGAGGCTCTCCATACCAGTACCTGCTGCCTGAGGCCCTCCATACCAGTACCTGCTGCCTGAGGCCCTCCATACCAGTACCTGCTGCCTGAGGCCCTCCATACCAGTACCTGCTGCCTGAGGCCCTCCATACCAGTACCTGCTACCTGAGGCCCTCCATACCATTACCTGCTACCTGAGGCCCTCCATACCAGTACCTGCTACCTGAGGCCCTCCCTACCAGTACCTGCTGCCTGAGGCCCTCCCTACCAGTACCTGCTGCCTGAGGCCCTCCATACCAGTACCTGCTGCCTGAGGCCCTCCATACCAGTACCTGCTACCTGAGGCCCTCCATACCATTACCTGCTACCTGAGGCCCTCCATACCAGTACCTGCTGCCTGAGGCCCTCCATACCAGTACCTGCTGCCTGAGGCCCTCCCTACCAGTACCTGCTGCCTGAGGCCCTCCATACCAGTACCTGCTGCCTGAGGCCATCCCTACCAGTACCTGCTGCCTGAGGCCCTCCATACCAGTACCTGCTGCCTGAGGCCCTCCATACCAGTACCTGCTGCCTGAGGCCCTCCATACCAGTACCTGCTGCCTGAGGCCCTCCATACCAGTACCTGCTGCCTGAGGCCCTCCATACCAGTACCTGCTACCTGAGGCCCTCCATACCATTACCTGCTACCTGAGGCCCTCCATACCAGTACCTGCTGCCTGAGGCCCTCCATACCAGTACCTGCTGCCTGAGGCCCTCCCTACCAGTACCTGCTGCCTGAGGCCCTCCATACCAGTACCTGCTGCCTGAGGCCATCCCTACCAGTACCTGCTGCCTGAGGCCCTCCATACCAGTACCTGCTGCCTGAGGCCCTCCATACCAGTACCTGCTGCCTGAGGCCCTCCATACCAGTACCTGCTGCCTGAGGCCCTCCATACCAGTACCTGCTGCCTGAGGCCCTCCATACCAGTACCTGCTGCCTGAGGCTCTCCATACCAGTACCTGCTGCCTGAGGCCCTCCCTACCAGTACCTGCTGCATGAGGCCCTCCCTACCAGTACCTGCTGCCTGAGGCCCTCCCTACCAGTACCTGCTGCCTGAGGCCCTCCATACCAGTACCTGCTGCCTGAGGCCCTCCATACCAGTACCTGCTGCATGAGGCCCTCCATACCAGTACCTGCTGCCTGAGGCCCTCCATACCAGTACCTGCTGCATGAGGCCCTCCATACCAGTACCTGCTGCCTGAGGCCCTCCCTACCAGTACCTGCTGCCTGAGGCCCTCCCTACCAGTACCTGCTGCCTGAGGCCCTCCATACCAGTACCTGCTGCCTGAGGCCCTCCATACCAGTACCTGCTGCCTGAGGCCCTCCATACCAGTACCTGCTGCATGAGGCCCTCCATACCAGTACCTGCTGCCTGAGGCCCTCCATACCAGTACCTGCTGCCTGAGGCCCTCCCTACCAGTACCTGCTGCCTGAGGCCCTCCATACCAGTACCTGCTGCCTGAGGCCATCCCTACCAGTACCTGCTGCCTGAGGCCCTCCATACCAGTACCTGCTGCCTGAGGCCCTCCATACCAGTACCTGCTGCCTGAGGCCCTCCATACCAGTACCTGCTGCCTGAGGCCCTCCATACCAGTACCTGCTGCCTGAGGCCCTCCATACCAGTACCTGCTACCTGAGGCCCTCCATACCATTACCTGCTACCTGAGGCCCTCCATACCAGTACCTGCTGCCTGAGGCCCTCCATACCAGTACCTGCTGCCTGAGGCCCTCCCTACCAGTACCTGCTGCCTGAGGCCCTCCATACCAGTACCTGCTGCCTGAGGCCATCCCTACCAGTACCTGCTGCCTGAGGCCCTCCATACCAGTACCTGCTGCCTGAGGCCCTCCATACCAGTACCTGCTGCCTGAGGCCCTCCATACCAGTACCTGCTGCCTGAGGCCCTCCATACCAGTACCTGCTGCCTGAGGCTCTCCATACCAGTACCTGCTGCCTGAGGCCCTCCCTACCAGTACCTGCTGCATGAGGCCCTCCCTACCAGTACCTGCTGCCTGAGGCCCTCCCTACCAGTACCTGCTGCCTGAGGCCCTCCATACCAGTACCTGCTGCCTGAGGCCCTCCATACCAGTACCTGCTGCCTGAGGCCCTCCATACCAGTACCTGCTGCCTGAGGCCCTCCATACCAGTACCTGCTGCATGAGGCCCTCCATACCAGTACCTGCTGCCTGAGGCCCTCCCTACCAGTACCTGCTGCCTGAGGCCCTCCATACCAGTACCTGCTGCCTGAGGCCCTCCATACCAGTACCTGCTGCCTGAGGCCCTCCCTACCAGTACCTGCTGCCTGAGGCCCTCCATACCAGTACCTGCTGCCTGAGGCCCTCCATACCAGTACCTGCTGCCTGAGGCCCTCCATACCAGTACCTGCTGCCTGAGTCCTCCATACCAGTACCTGCTGCGTGGGGCCCTCCATACCAGTACCTGCCTTACACCCTGACTGTACTGCTCATCCAATGGGACTTAATTTGTTTATTTAATATGTATTAGATGTCCAGGGGGTGGGAGAGGATCTGACCAGGAGACTGTCCTGATACAAGCCCCCCTGCAGAAAAATATATATCAGGGCTGCCTCCATTACAGGAAAACCTAGATATGTCAGAGAACATTTTAGGAAAGCCTCCTGGCCAGATAAATCCCACTACACCAGCGGTTCTCAACCTTTCTAGTGCTGCGACCCTTTGATAAAATTTCCCAAGTAAAGTAAAATTATTTTAGTTCCCCCTTCATCGCTGTAATTTTGCTACTGTTATGAATCGAAATATAAAATACTGATATTTTAACATAATTAAAGTGTAGTGATTAATCCAAAAAACAATATGTAATATATATTGTGAAAGAAACGTTTATAATCATTAAGATTAAACTGTCTGCCAACATCTATCGAATGACAATTATAGTAAGAAAGTACTAACCACCAAGTTTTACAGATTAGAATAGAGAGAAAAAACACATTTCTGATAGTTTTAGGCGACCCCTGGCAAATTGTCATTCGACCCCAGACGGGGTCATGACCCACAGGTCGAGAAGCGCTGCACTACCCCTAATGATGGGTGAAGAGAAGCAGCCCTGATATTTATTACCTGAACACTAAATTTGAAATATTAGTTGTAAAACCTTCAATGAATTGTGTCCTTGTAAACTAATAAGCTTTCTAATACAGCTACTGAAACTTTTGGCAGTTGTAGATGCCACATTCACACTGTGCAGATAGAGAGAACATAACCCATCTCCTCTCACCTGAGCAGAAACCAAAATGGTAGAAGCATAATTGCATATAAAATTTGATTTATGAGAGGTACATGAAGAAGTGATCGGTGGAGGCGGAGATGGATAGATGAGGTCATTGAAGCAATGAAGATGAGCTTGAGAGAGCTTAGTGGCAGCAGCACAGCCCTGGGGCAAATAACTCTGGAGCCTCATTTGCTGCACAAGGTAAGTGCTAGTAAGGGTCAATAAAAAGAAAGGTGGTCATATAACCTTTCTATAAAAAGAACAATATGCCTTTCTCCTTTAATAAATTAAGATTTCCCCTTTACTCCAGAGGGCCCCTACCCTGCCCCAGCATTAGCTCCGTCACTGCTCAGAGGTTGACAAATGTTCCTGGCGTGCTGCAGTCCATAGGGTCATGGAGAATCGGACACGACTACAACACCAGATATTTTATTTACTTAGAAAAATAAAAAAATTGTCATATTTAAAAGTGTAGTTTTTTTCAAAATAATATATTTTTTAATATATTTTAGTTTTTTACCTGAATACTTCATTTCAATGTTTTTGGTACTAAGGACCCTGAAGCACGGATGGAGTTTGACCCAAGCTGAGTGTTTCTGCCTGGTGATCCCGCTTGGCAGTAATGAGGTCCCAGTAGATGTGGGCTGTGATTATAACTTCCGCTAACTCTGCTCTCCAGATGAGCTGACAGGCCGCGGCCGGTGCAGACTCTGTGTCTGCGAGAGTCCCATCCAGCTGTGAAGAAGATTAGGCAGCGGTATGAGCCCAGCCCTGCAACACACATCAGGACGCGCTCACTACTTAAAGGTGTAGTCATGGATATTCTAGCCAAACTTATGTGTGACATGCGTCACCGTACATGGAAATAATGAGTATTCAGTATATAATCACCAGCAACAAAACAATCACATATGATTGAGTGGTTCTTGCCCAAACAGATACTTGTACTAAACTAACAATATTAGCAGCTTTGTAAGTTGTAGGCATAAAGCATTTTTTCGCTAAAATCTAAATTATTTATGACTATTATTAACTAAAGGAATCCATTTTGTGTTTGTTACATCACTTCCTCAGAGCTGAATCATGAAAATGTGTGTTTTGGCTATCAGTGGATGAAGATGGAGTCACTGCAAAGATAACTGGATCAGAATTTTCAAATATATATATTTTTCATTGTGTGAATCCATACATCCATTTATGACAATAAATACCAATTGCATGGAAAGTGAATGCATTACATAGATAAGTGCTGCCATCATGTGGTCATAAACTAGAATGCACACAGGATTTGATGTCAGCTCAACTAACGGCATTGTATTATAAAACTAATGTATAATGCATACAGCATAATAAACATGTTGCTTTAACATTAGTCCTCCGAGTAGCTTAAACAATCAATAAGACATTTTGAAGAACTAGACTTGATAAGTGTTAAATATTTTTTGGGAAGTTTTCTGATTTTCAATCTTGTAAGGTCCTTTGGCCCTCATCGCGTGGCTTGCAATGATCGCCTTTGTGTACTTTATAGGCCTTGCGCTTGAGCACCTCCGCGTGCATTGCGAGCCTCTTCCTCACATGTAGTTTAGGGGCCTCGCGTTGAGTGTTACTTGCCTGCATTAAGTGTTACTGGCTGTGGGCTCTTTTTCATCCGGTTACGTTTTTTTCGGCTGTAATTTTTTTTCTTGCTTAACCGATTTTTGATCTTGAAAAAACTCCAAATATGCCTCAAATTAACTTGCAACCTTACCCCCCCTGTGCTGTGTGTAAGTTATTTTGAGGCATATTTGTTTTGTTTTTTTGTTGCTCTTTTCAGTTTGGTGGTTTGGTTGGGCTTTGGCGCTCATGGCAGCCCAGCAACTGTGGACATCGCTGCGCGAAGGGCCGCAAGTGCGTGACCAACATCGCAAACGTCACCAACATTCACAATATATGTGATATATATATATATATATATATATATATATATATATATATATATAATCTATCCTGTTATGGTTTCTGCTCAAGTCCGCTGCTGCAGTGCGGCGACCAATCTCTAGATGGCGCTGCCGATATTTTGCAGCGCTTCCGATACGTTAGGGAAGTTCTAAGCTTAGAATGGTAGCCTAACCCTTAAACTAACCCTAGCCCTAACATTTTACCTAAGCCTTGACTCCATGATATGGCACTGGAATACCAGATTCACCAGCTATCGGTTGGTCACCGCACTGCAGTGGTGGACTGGTGCTGTAACTATAACTGGAAAGTCATATATATATATATATATATATATATAATTGTATAATTCAGTTTTATTCCTCTCCCTCTTTCTTCAAGTCTTCCCTGGGATATCCTGAAAAAGCCATGACATATATAATGTATATAGTGTAGTGTTTGCCACCACAAAGCCAGACAAGCAGACTGTGATCCTCATGAAGGCTGCTCATTAGTATTGGGTAATTGTTTGTTTGCATAATAATAATGATGCACAAACCATGCTGACCATCTTAAGAATGATTCACTTCAGAAGACAAATCCTTATTTAGGTGTTATGCTGCCTCAGGCCCATTCAGATTTATGTGCCCCCCCCGCCCATTCACTTGGGTGCACCCATGCTTCACACCTCAGTTATTACTTTATTACTCCTCCTATCCTCTTGTTATATTCCGGATCATTGGTTTATGAGTATTTATGTATATCAGAAAGTGTTGGGTACAGTTACATACAGACCCATCATTTAAAAAATAACTATTATTATATGGAATTGCACTGGCATCTTGAAGCAGCCTGTTGCCCTGTGAAGATGTGCTGTCCTAGGCCTAGGCCTAAACACACCACTGGGATATAGTTATACAATTATGTTTCTCAATTGTAGGTGAAAGTAAAAACTCTTAATACACCCTCCACTAAAGCAGGAGTATATGATATGGGGTAGTGTGGCCACATCATTAAATGTTACGTAGCAGTACATAGAACATGTATGGAGGTTGTTACAGTTTCAGGTGACATTAAGACAACACTATGGAAGACTGAGGGAGCAGTTCTTGCAAGTATATAACATCACACAAACTTGGCACTCAGGACTATTTTTGTTTTCACGATACATCTGTTTGCGTCAAAGTGGCCCCAAGAGCTGGCGATCACTGTACTTTGTGTAGGTTTGTACTAGAACTCACAATAACATTTTAAATAAAATGTCTATTCTTTCAAAATTAAAAATGACCAATGAAACAATAATAATAAAAGACTATCTCCCATTCAGAGCCTTCCTTACTTCTTGGCCCCTCTCAATAAGGTGCCACCTAATTTAATCACAAGAAATTACCAAATATTTACTTTTTCAACAACATAACATATTTGTAATAAACATTATGAAAAAGATTATTTTATCAAACAAACATACAATATGCTTGGAAGAAATACCTTACAAACACAATCATTTTATTGTTATTCACGTATATAAATATGTACCCAATACAAACATCCTGCCACATGGAGAGTGGCCACTTTATTATACCTGTTCGTTAACGCAAATATCTAATCAGCCACCAACGTGGCAGCAACTGAATGTATAAAAGCCTGAAGACACGGTCAAGAGGTCCAGTAGATGTTCAGACCAAACATCAGAACGGGGAGAAATGTGATTGAAGTGAGTTGACTGTGGAATGATTGTTGGTGCCAGACGGGGTGTTTTGAGTATCTCAAAAACTACTGATCTTGGTATCAATTTACACTCCCACTACATCTACTCCTAAAACTTTAATCAAAATAGTGAAATCCCTCGAGGTTCAAGACTTAGGGAGACTGATAGTGGGAGGGGATTTTAACTTGGCTTTAAACTCAAGCTTGGACAGATCTAGGAGCTTGACTAATGGATGTTTCTTCAACAAAACGAAACAGATTAACACACTCCTAGGTAAATTGGGCTTGGTTGACGCCTGGAGGGGGCTCTAACCGGAAGTGAAGGAATATACCTATTATTCCCCATCCCATGCATCATATTCCCGCATGGATACTATTCTGGTTAGCTCTCCACTCTTTGATTACTCTCATATGGCAGAAATTATTCCTTGTCCTTGGTCAGATCACACGGCAGATTTACCCTATTCTTGGAAAATAAACAAATTATTACTGTCAAATTCTGCTTTCTTGGAACAAGTGTCCACAGATTTGAAACTGTTTTTTGAAATAACTCATTACAAGACACAAGTATTGGATGGATATGGGTAGCGCATAAAGCCTATATTTGAGGAACATGCATTAAATTAGCAACTGCTCATAAGAGACATCTCAAACAGAGAGAAATTGAATTAAATAGAGTGCTGGGATTTAAAAAAAAAAGTTAAATCAGAAGCAGTTTTCAAATTGAGAGGGTTAAGTGGTACTAAATGGTATTCTCTCAGACAGGACTGAAAATGAACTAAGGGGAACGAAACATTTATTTTATTCCATAGCGAATAAGCAGAAAACGTTATTTAAAAAAAGAATCAATACTAAATATTCCAAGGCTAGAATAACCCTGATAAAAATGGCCTCGGGCTTAGTTACAGTTAGCCAAAACAAAATACAGAAAATCTTTTAAAATTATTATCCAAATATTTATTCATCTCAGGTAATGAATTTGCTATCCAACAGCTTCCGTCAAATGGATCTTCGTCGGAGAAAGGTCAAAAAGAGAAGAAGGAGGGCTATGAGGTGAGGTACCTGGTAAAAGCCAAAACCCCAGGGAGCTGAATAATCAAAGACAAAGCCAGATCAGATAAGAGGTTACCCCACCCTGGCAAAGAACTCAGTAGCAGAGATCAAGGAGCAAGGATTATATACACTTAAAACTCAATGCAGGATTTGTGTGACAAGAGGCTTCAAAGCAGTGAAAACCAACACACTGGACTTGCTGCAAACTGCAATCTGCCCAGCAACACATAGAACAACAGCCTCCTTTTGGTGATTAAGGGCAAGTACGCCCTATGCACATGATAAAATAGGTGTCAACTGTGAGAATACAAAGAACACTGACAGCTTCCTTATTTATACCCCAACATCTTCATAAATTAACTCTTGACCAGGAGTGGGGTTGAAGCATCACCATATTGGCCCTGGGACTTCTAACTCTAAGACATTTTTTCTAATCAATGGGCCCAGTACAAAACTACTAATGAGTATTAGTTGTGGATAACATGTAAGCTCTGTAGTTAATTTTGGGCTTGGTCAATTCATCTTGAAAATGAAGCAGATTGCTTTACTTGGATATATGGGAATTTTACAATTTAAAACAATATCTGGAAACCTAGATTAGAGTGCCTAGAAAATAGGGACTGATCGGCACATTTAAGCATATTGAGGTTGAATTGCAAATATAAATGTGTAAGCCTAAGAAACCCCTACCTGCTAAACGTATAAAGGAGCACTTCACAGGGCAGCAACAGACCCAACTCTCTCCTCCTAGCCTCACTATGGGTTCATCTGAGAGTTCAGATGTAGATGAAGATGCTCCATCCCCACAACAGCAAACTAAGCTCTTTGACTTATCTTTATCTGACTTTAATAGTCTACTGCGGTCGCATTTTGATAAAGCGGTTAGTGAAATCAAGCCCTTCAGGACCTTGGCCAATGCACCCAGGTGTTGGAAACACTAACTGACCAAATTTTAGATACTGCGCAGACGGACTGCGCAGATATACATCAGAACGCCTCTCAAATTGCTGCCTTAGAAAGCAAACTTGAAGATCTACAAAATAGATTGCGGCATAAGAACATTCGATTTAGATGTATTCCAAAGCCAGTTAAGGATCTAAAGACTTATCGAAATGCTGTAATACGTACCATTTTACTGGACCACCCCCAGGAGTCATGGCATATTAAGCAAGCTCACAGAGCGCTAGGAGGCCCTAATGCATCAGACCTACCCAAGGATGTGATAGCCAGATTTCTGCATCAGGCATCCAGGGACTTTAGCTTTACAGCGTCTAGAAAGTCACAGAACATAATTGGGCCGGATGGCGCATCTATACAAATCTATGCAGATCTGGCTCCATGTGCACTGTTCAAACGTAAACAGTTGAAGCCAGCCCTGTCAGTATTCGTCAAGAACAATATTAGATACCCATGGGGATTCCCCTTCAACCTTACGTTCCAGCTTGGTGCAAATACCCACATTGTTCATTCCTTGGAAGAGTGCTGGGCAACCCTATCTCGCTTAAATCTTATCACTAGAGAAGACAATTTAGGATTTTCTCAAGCGCCAGATTTCCCATTTAAGGCTGAACACAAAAAAATCGATTCTAATGGAAATTTTATAATCCTGATGGGAACACTTCTGGGTGTGAGAATATCCTTAGTTTATATTTATTCCCTGGCTAATACCCCACATAACTCATTGATTAGCTTACTTAAATACCTGAGATCAGCTGACTAGAGACAGGTTATTTTAGGAGGACCTTAATCTTGCTCTTAATCCTAGTCTGGACAGATCAGTGCAGGACCGGGGTGGCAGATTTTCAAATAAACTGAAACAAATTGATACCCTTCTCAAGGAGATTAATTTGCTTGATTCATGGAGGCAGATGCACCAAGGCGAGAGGGGGTACACATTTTATTTCTCAGTCCATGGATCCTACTCTAGGATTGATTATATTCTAATTGATTCTGCTATGTCAGATAATATACAAGAGGTGGATATCCGCCCGTGCCAGTGGTCTGACCATTCCCATGTCTATCTCTCTCTGAATTTGGGCCAGAACAGTAAGCCACCATTCTCATGGAGGCTTAATAAGAGAATGTTATCTAATCCAATGATCGGGGAGCGAATTGCCCGGGATATAGAATTATATTTTTTTACTAATATTAATCAAGGATCAGATGTTGGATGGACTTGGGTGACTCATAAGGCTTTTATTAGGGGCTCCCTTAAAAAATTAGCTTCTAAACATAAAAAGCAAATGCGTCTTAGAGAGGAGTCTTTGGGAAAAAGTTTAATAGAACCTGAGAGGTTAAATCACCTGTCACCTGTCAGGGTTGAGAAGCATTGGGAATCTCTATGTCCCAGCCAGATATTGACAAAAGTCAACAAACCTATAATTTTGCTTGGCCCAAGTCTTATTTTAAATATCTAGGTGTGAATATCACGAAGAAGTTGTCAGATCTTTATAAAGCAAATTATTCTATTCTATATAGAGATTTACGACTAGATTTAGCAAAATGGACGAAGGGGCAGATTTCCTGGCTGGGTAGAATAAATTCTGTGAAAATGAATATTCTTCCCCTTCTTTATTTGTTTTGGACCCTCGCAATAGCTATCGATTATAAAGAACTGGAAAGATTTCAAAGCTTTGTGTTTACATTTATATGGAATCATAGAGCCCAATAATATCAAAAATATATATGTATACGCGTAAAGCAAAGGGTGGACTCTAATGCCCAAAGTTTAAACAATGTTATAAGGCAGTTCAGCTGGCCTTTATTCCCCTTTCCTACTCCTCTCTGCATCAACCCCTTTACGTAATTACCGAAGATTTAGAAATGTCTCCGTACTCATGGGGCACAGCTATATGGCTCTCTAAACCAAGGATAGTGCTTGGGTCAATATCTAAACCTATGATCAAACACTCACTTAATATTTGGTCTTGGGTCACCCAGAAAAAGAGCCTGGCACCAAAACTATCTTCTCTTACCCCTATCATACCTAATTCTCATTTTCCCATTTTCTAAATACTTAGAATAATACATTTTGAGTTCAGAATCAATTTATAGACACATATTCCTCTCTATAAAATAATATTTATTGATAATAACAAATACCAACTAATCTATTTATATTAAAACGATGTATCAGATTAATCAGCCACATCAGCTGTTCAGCTTTTCAAATGGGGACTTGTCCAAAATATTAGTTGCTTCAGAGGCAGAGAAATATAGACTCATTCATACATATCTGGTGGACATGCCCAAAGGTTAAAGATTTATTGGAAAAGGTCCTTACACTAGCCTCTATGGTGGTTATTAGAGTGTGCCTTCTGGGTCTTCCAGTCCCCCATCTATCTACATATCACAACTTTTGCAATTTCTAATGTTAGCCAGTGGAGCTCATCAATACTTACAGGTGATTATAAATAAAACTAGCAACTTGCCCGTCAAAAAATGACGGTCAATGAAATTGTAAGGCTGGGAATGCTGTTTGCCACACAATGTAAGGCTTTTGGTTGTCTGAGCACCTTTGTCGCTCGTTGCAAGCCCTGGGCTGAGCACTCATCGCGAGGCTTGTAATGAGCTCTGGCACTCATTGCGAGCCTCTCCCTTGGTCTACTTTTGGTCCTCTGAGCACCCTCTGTGCTCATTGTGAGCCCTGCGCTGATTGCTCATTGCGAGCCTCTCTGCTTGTGTACTTTTGGTGGTCTGAGCACCTTTGGCCCTTATTGCAAGGGCCGGCCTGATCGCCTTTGGCGCTCATTGCGAGCCTCTCCCCTGGTGTACTTTATACCTTGTACGTTTCCGTGTAAAAGTGTTATGTGTTATGTGCTTGGCAGTGTTTTGCGTGTTTAGGGGTTGTGTTGCTTCGTTTTTGTTTGGACGTCTTTTTTTTGTCGAAACCCTGCACCTTGTCGTGCAACCTCACTCCCAGATGTCCTGGCTGTCCCCCCGTGCTGTGTGTGATGTTTTTTTGTATTTAAAAAAAAATTATTTGTGTTATTGTTGTTTTTGTATGTGCGCGTTTTGGCCATTAACTTTTTATTTTTTGGACCGCGCTCTTTTCTTTTTGCAAGTGTTAAGGGACGTAATCTTTCCACGCAATTTTTTTCAAACTGCTACGGGTCTCGCATTCTGAATTGTGTAATTGAGATATCTGTTGATGTGTAGTTCCACGGGTCATAGGGATGAGTGCCTATGGCGCTCATCTCCACCAGCGCAAGGAGCTGCTTTGGAGATGCCTTGCGAGGGATGCAGTTGCTATGCGAGCCCGCAAGTGTTAGCAACAACTCGTATTGCTCACAACTATATGTGATTAATTTTATTCTCATCAATGAAAGATTGACTCACTTACTAAAGAACACTATCCCAAAATTAGATATGGTCACCGTGGATTGCCCGGACAGATAGTATATTGGTGGTGTAACATGTGATAACCTTGAAATTCGAACCTTTGATGCATATGATTTAACGCCAAGTTGGGAGGGTCCTGATATGTGGGAGATCCCTGGAGATGGTGGATGGAGACGAAAAGGAACTGAGCGTGGAGGAGGTGCTTGAAAACGATTAGTATGTACTTTTCTTGTCTTCATTTTATTTATTTTTTTATCTTCCCCCCTGATAAATGTCTTCTGCTGTAATGTTACACTACTTTGCTTATATAAAATGTGAAAAACTAGGTCTGGGTGGCGGAATTCTATGGGGTTACGGTGTCCTCGTACCCTTTGAGTGCAGGCCGATACGTAATACATAGAAGTCTGCGGTTAATAAATGTCATATTGTCTTATGTGCCATCCGGAAAATGTGACTTGCTTTGGTGTGACGTATATTTAAGCATGCTGTATCATGACGTACCAATACCTAATGAAATCTGATGGCTAAACGAAAAAAAAAGAAAGAAGAAAAACAGCAGGTAACTTTACATATATTATTCAGGGATATCAGTTATTTCCCCCTTTTCTCATCCCCCCCCCCCCCCAACTAGTTGATTATGGTTTATGTTCACAGTCGCATGACTAGTTATTCTACTTTTTTTTCTTTGAACCAGATAGTGGATTGGATATCCTAAAAATATTAGAGTACTATAATTGATAATTTAATATTCTATCCGGATACCTGGTTTATTAAGGTTGAAAACGGAAAAAGATTGAGGAAAAGTCACAATATGTTTGTACTTTAAAGCATATGTTCTTTAATAATAATTGTCTTATAAACATTTGTCAGACATTGCATATTTGGAACATATGTTTTTTACTTTGTCATTGTAACTCTTTTATATATGTGACAATAAAATGATTGTTATAAAGAAAAAAAACACTCGTCCTCCCTTCTCTGTCTCTCTCATCCCCTCCTCTCCCTCACACACTCTCTTTCTCCCCTCTCTCTCCCTTCTCTGTCTCTCTCATCCCCTCCTCTCCCTCACACTCTTCCTCCCTTCTCTGTCTCTCTCATCCCCTCCTCTCTCTCCCTTCTATATCTCCCTCCCTCTCCTGCAGCCTCTCTCATCCCCTCCTCTCCCTCACACACACTCTTTCTCCCCTCTCTCTTCCTTCTATATCTCCCTCCCTCTCCTGCAGCCTCTCTCATCCCCTCCTCTCCCTCACACACACTTTTTCTCCCCTCTCTCTCCCTTCTATGTCTCCCTCCCTCTCCTGCAGCCTCTCTCATCCCCTCCTCTCCCTCACACACTCTCTTCCTCTCTCTCTTGCAGTCTCTCTCATCCCCTCCTCTCCCTCACACTCTTCCTCCCTTCTCTATCTCCCTCCCTCTCTTGCAGTCTCTCTCATCCCCTCCTCACACTCTTCCTCCCTTCTCTCTTGCAGTCTCTCTCATCCCCTCCTCACACTCTTCCTCCCTTCTCTATCTCCCTCCCTCTCCTGCAGTCTCTCTCATCCCCTCCTCACACTCTTCCTCCCTTCTCTATCTCCCTCCCTCTCCTGCAGTCTCTCTCATCCCCTCCTTACACTCTTCCTCCCTTCTCTATCTCCCTCCCTCTCCTGCAGTCTCTCTCGGCCCCTCCTCTCTGTCACACACACACGTGTTCTCGTCCTCCCTTTACGTCTCCCTTTCCAGCTGTCGCACTGCCTGCTCAGCACACATCATGTCCAGGAACAGTAAGTCTTCCCCAGCTCTAGTACTGATTTACCCCTAGTTCCGTCACCCTCTCTCACTTTTTCTGTATTTTCTTCCTCAGAACACAAAAGAGCCGGGAAAAGATCCAACAAGGGCCAGGTGAGTGCGCCGCGCCACAAGGAGTTAATCAGCCATTATTAAAGCTAGCGCATAGCATGCCGGGGATGTGTAGTTCTGTCTCCCATACTCATCAATATGTGACCACCCTGATTAAACTACAAATCCCCGGCATGCACTGCGCCCTCATGTGCCGCATGCAGTCTGACTGAGTTTTCAGGGAGCAGAGTTAGAATTTTAGTACATTTTACTTCTTTGAATAAAGTGAAGATAAGTGCATAATTCAAGAAAAAAACATCTTAAATAAAATACTGCTGCAATATTCTCACAAAGTCTAAAATAGACACAATTATATGTAATTAAAAAACAACAAAAACACATGGTGACATTTTATGGTCTGACAGGATTCTTCTTCATAAGAAATAAAACTCACTGGTGGCTAAATGTGTAAAGACTAAAGCTCTTACAAACTATGTAGTGTTTGTGAAATGACATACTGGTATAATAATTATTGTTAAAAAACCTAAAATAAGCACATTTTTGAATAAGTTACAGAAATGACGATGTATGACGATATATTTACTGGTCTGACTCGAAGCATCTCTGTAAAAATGATAAAACGTAAATATATATATCACATATAATAGTTGTCAAACTACGAATCGTCGTCACGGTTTGCGAGCTCACGCGGACCCTCCCGAAGCGAGGGGCCACATTTGAGGAGGTGGAGGCTCTACGGCGCCTTACACGCGGTTACAAACACCCACACAAGCGGCACTTTAACAAAATAGATCTAACACGCAATCACTAAATACAGACTTACACAAAAAAATACAAACCGCGGGACTCAATTTAAGTCCAAATTCCCGAGTTTAGACACACGAAAATCCCCTAAGCGAGATAAAAAATGGCCGCCGAAGAAAACGAGGCTACAGGACCCTAAAGACGCAAAACACCAACAAACACATACAGAGTTTCAAAAAAGCCGTACAAGGTACAAGATACACTTTTTTAACAAAGAAGCTAAATCATCCACAGCCGCGTACCACATACATTAGCCGCCATTTTACAACACTAACTTACACAATGCAGAAGTACACAGCTACACTAACGGCTTCCCCTCGCGCACGCAGCCTATTTACACTGCACACTACACACTTACACCTCAGCTCCACAACAGTGAAAACCTACATTGTATGCTGCAGAACATCAAAACAGATTGTCAGCTCTTCAGCACAATGCTTCCTGCATATATTACTTCCAAATAGGTAAACTATATTCATTTATTAATTACCATACAAAAATACATATACACAAAAAAAAAACACTCTTGCAATAAACACAAAAGCCATTCACGTGCACCTGACAACGAGCCCCATCGCTGCTCATAGCACACAAAGCCTTGCAATAAGCGCCAACCAAACAAAAGCGCCTATCAGAAAAAAAAATACAACAGCCTCGCAATGAGCGCCAAAGGCGCTCAGCGCGGGGCTCGCACTGAGCGCCAAAGGACCTCAGACCACCAAAAAAATGAATGTCTTAGACAAGGAGCTTTAGAACCATATAAAACGGTAAGAAAATATTACTGAGAAAAGTGAGGAAAATGAGCTGGAGTATAGTGAGATAACATTTAATTACCTATCGTTCTAAAGTATTATTATTAATATATTTTTTTTAATCATATTGGATCCTACAGTGTGCCACTTTAAGTCCAGATTTTACTTGAACAGACTGTATTTTCTAAATATTGTCTATGCTTAGCAGGCTAAGGGTCCTCTGCAACCCGGGAAGAATGCTGTGAAGAAAGACCCAGGAGTGCCCAACCTATCCCACTTCAAAGAGCATGCAAAGAGAGAAGCTGAACAGAAGAAGAAAAGGGTGAGACTGACATTGCACACTCATGCCCCACGAATTCCCTTTGGGGGCAGATGATTACACTTTTTGGCAGAACTAAAATAATATAAAGTTTATAATCTTTGGGAGCATTGTAACATTGCTAAAAAGTGGGTATAGAGGCTGACTGCTAGATTGCAGTGATGTTGGTTATGTAGTGTATATGGTCTTGAAGGGACAAAGTCACAAGTATGTAGTGTTAAAGGACCAATGTACAATGCAACAAAAATAGATGTATAGACTTGTAATGTATATCATAATTAAACAGGACAAAGGCATAAAACTCGATTTTAATTAGGAATAAATAAATATTGATGCCTGCTGCTGGATCCTGGATGCATCCATTATACTTTAGTGAGATTATGTATGCGGGTTGTTTACATTTCTGCAGGAGCAGGACTTGTAGTTATTGTTGCAAGCTGCCGGCTTCTGGGGATGTGCAAGGAAGGGGTTCCCTTATTAAATAAAGGTACCACATCTGTTTTTATTCTCTAGTACTGAGTGTGTGAAGAGATATGTTACAGAACCTAGTTCCCTCAGTAAACTTGGATGGATTCCACCAGCTTCTGATACTTTATTAATAGGTATTTTTAGCCTCTTTTTGATTCCTTCCTTACTTGACCAGTTATTGGTAAATATAGAATTGTTATATAAAATGTACACTTCTTTCTAAGAATCATTCAAAGTAATATGTTTTCTTACCTTCTGGAACTTCCCCCTTTATTCCTGTTCTCTCTCATGTAGGGAGTAATGTTTCACAGCTTTTACCTAAGGCCACACCCAAGGAGGTGAGGCTTTACACTACCAGTGTCATGCTGTTGCATGCAGACACATAGCATGTCTTTGTTGTCTTGTAGCAGCATAATATTGGTAGTGTGATGCTCCTCCCCTGTGAGCATGGCCTTAGGTCACATGTTACAAATGACACCTTACATGAGCATGAACAGGAAGAAAGGGAGACATTCTAGAAAGGGAGAATTTGGGGCTTCTTAAAAGTAAGTAAAGCATAACTTTTATATAAATGGGGAAACATTGCTACATTTTTTATATAAATAAAACAAACAAAAAAAACACTTAAAGGTCCATGTTAAAGACACTGTCTAAGATTCTATCTCACCACAGGTAGAAGAAATAAGAGAGAAGCAGAAAGCGGCCCGGCAGAAGGAAATGCAGAAGCGGAGAAGCCTGGACACCTTTCAGAAAGATGTACTGAAACGGCAGCGAGAGTTCGAACAAAAGGTGATTTTTTTTTATTGCCCTAATTATGCGCATATACATTGACTGATTTATTGAGTAGAGATTTTTGAAAGTGTCTCATTGATACAAAACAAGTTTGAAAAATGTATATAATTTTCATTTTGTCAGCCTGCAGAGCCCACTTTATTATCTTTAAATGCAATCAAAATGCTACCATGCAATCCAGATCAACCTACTTTGCAGTCAATTGTGACTTGCAGCTCTATGCAGAGAGAAGTTACATGTCATAAAAAAAAACAGGTACACTGTGCCACATCCAAGGTCATGTTGTGCCACTATCAAGAGCAAATGATGATGATGAACTGTAAGTTATATAAATAATTTTAAACTTGTTTTGTATCCATAACACCTTATGTAAATATGAAAAATAAAATTTAAGGATTAAGAAACATTTAAATGTAAATTTAGTCCAAGTAGCTCTAGTCATAAAAATCATTTAACATTTTAAAAAACAAATTAAATTTTAAACTGCGAATGGTTTGAAATAAATTATCAAAAAAAAAACATTTGTGTACCATATTGATGCAGAATTGATAGCAGAAATATCGACAATTTTAGTAAGCACTTTAAAGAGACATTGTGGTGACTTATTTATTGAAACCATACATATTGCGTGTGTAGGCAGAATATCAAGCAATGCAACTGTGCCTTCAATTGTGAAAAATGCATAGAAATCATATATTTTTATAATGCTCATCTCTAGGCTTCCCCCTCCTTCCTGTGTCATACACTTAGGTCCTCATTCAGTTGCAATTTAGCCAATTGAATAGGGCTCTAAATAAGCACATAGCATATATTTTTTAAAGAAGTTTTTAGTTAGTGAACTTCTATCCAAAAGCAAGGTCTTTACTAACTAAAAACTTTAAAAAAAAAATATATGCTATGTGCTTATTTAGAGCCCTATTCAATTGGCCACATCGCAATTGAATGAGGCCCTTAGTCAGGTAGGTAAATTGGTGTCTTCAAACTTCCGAGCCACAGTGTAGCAGACACCCACCCAATTTACCTACCTGACTCCCTGTATTACATGGCGGAGTCAGATGGTACACTACTGTCCAGACCAGCAAAATGGAGAAGCCAAGAGATGAGAATGGAATTAAAAAAGTATGATTTATGTTTTTTTTCACAATTAAAGGCACAGTTACAGTGCTTACATAGGCAGTACGCTTTAAAAAAGTTGTTACAGCTGTCCTTTAAAGTTTGAACTTTTTGTGAGGTAAGATAATACAAAAAATGTGTACGTTTTTGCAAGTATTCGTTCTTAACAGGACTTAACTGTACTACTTTATAGTTAATAATCCAAATGAAATCGCAACTTTCCATTGAAGGCAGTCAACTAGACCACTGGACCATCTGTCTCTATGGATAATACTGAGTGGAAAAAACAAGTGTAAGAAATAATTAAAATGCAACACTTCCTCGCTTGTAGACATTGCTCATTATATATAAAGCAGATTCAGGGGTGGATACAAGCACTCGAAAAAAACCATAACTACAAATGTTTACATCTCCATTAATTTAGCAGCAATTTATAAAAGGAAAACGCATTTCAGCATGCTTTTCAACTCTATATCGGATGTCTGGACATCAGTTGCTTGTTTAACAATTCTTTTTTAATGCTTTTTATGGTGTCGTTTTTTTTTAATCACCAGCTGTTAATTAACCTCAATGTTTGCATCAATTGTGGCCTTTGGTCATTGTATATTAAAGTGTATTGTTTTTTTATCTTTTTTATTTACATAAGACTCACAAATACATATATAAAATCATACAAAACCTAAACATACATACTGATTTTCCGTTAATACATGTCGATCTTTAAATCCACTAAGTACAAAATGAAGAAGAGCCATAAGTTAAATAAGTGTATTTATGTAGTCATCCCACATTTTCCAGGCGATATTCGTTTTCAGTTGTTTATTTTAAGTTAAATTCAATTAAATCTTTATTGATAACTTTATTTCTAGACTCTATGGGCCTCATTCTATTATCGGCCGTAAAACGGCCGCAAGGCTGCGATTCCTTGCGGGGGTCCCGTTACCTTGCAATTGTATTAAAAGGATCTCCTCTTACGGCCGGCCGTATATCTTGCAACTGGCTGTAAGCTCAGAAATCTTTAAAGTGAAAAATAAATTCAAGCCTGCACTGTACAGCTCTGTAAATGCTAGGGATCATATTGGGGGACATGAGGATTAATAGTAACCCCCTCTCAAGCTTGCACATCAGCCCAAATCCGAGTTTACATTAAGTGTTTATTTTCCGGCCGCAGCGTGGCCGGGTCTGAGGTGCTCCAAGCACTCTGGACTTTTTACATGGATATTTGACATATATATAAAAAATTTTTTTTTTTTACGGATTTGAGTGTAGGGGAATGTTGTGCTATGAATGCTAACACCTACAATCACTTTATAGTCTCCTCAGAGTGCAGGATGGCTTTATTTTGGCTTTATAATGTGCTTAATTGTGTGCCTGCGGGACCTTTTTGCTGCAAGTAAGCTACGGCTCGGTTTTAGCCTTGCAGACAGGGTTCCCGGAGCAATAGAATAGCAACCAGGCTTTTCTTGCGGCCGAAACTCTTGCGGCCGTTTTAGATCAAAGGCTTTCCTGCGGCGCGAGCGTCCGCAAGGGATAACAAGGCGCCGTCCGCAAGCCTGCCGGAATCCCCGGCCGGAGAGGAACAGAATAGCAGAATAGCTTGCGGCCGGTCCTTGCGGTCCCGCATCTCCTACGGCCGGTAATAGAATGAGGCCCTATATCTTTTACTCAAAAGCTTTATACCAGGGTACTTATTTCTATCGTTTTTTTTTTTTACATATCTCTTAAAATTTTTAGTTGTGCTATTGTGTTTTTTTCCTTCCTTCCTTTGTAATTTCTATTTCAAATTTCGTAATTGGTCTTATTAGTTGTTTATACTCATTATTAGACAAAACTTTAAATAAAGCATTATATTCCAGCCATTTTTCTCCTGGGAGACCATTTTTTCTCCTCAGTTCTTCAAATGTTTTTATTTTCCTCTTTGAGAACAAGTCTGCTAACCTCTTCAGGTTCAATCTCATAAAGTTTATTGGTTAATCTGTATTTTGTATTATTTTATTTTTTTGCAGGAAGCTGATCTTAAGAGTTTGGAGAAACATGAACAGCTGGAGAATGAAAATTCAAGAAAGGCTTATTACCGTGAATTTAAGAAGGTCAGTGCTAACCCATCCAACTGTGCCCTGCTTTCTTAAAAGTGCTATTAATAAATTAAAGGGACAAATAAATGTTTTTAAATGCAAATTGACTGATCATGACAATCTATATCTAAACTGGAATTTTTCATAAAAAAACAATAGCTTTGAAATGGTACTTTAGCTGGTTTTCTCAATTGAGGTTTTCTACCCCCTTGGAAAGTCTGTGGACTCCTTGGGGGACCTGATAAAATTGTTGGCAAACTGTCAATCAGCCCTCTAGAAGAAGAAGTAAATGAAATTAAGCAAACTGACACTGATATGAATTCACAGCAATATGTTGAATGGCTCAGAAAGACAAGCTGATTGGTGGTCCATTCATCAAACAATTTCTATCGTATGTTGAGGATTTTTGTCTCTCTCTGTTACTGACCAACAAGGGATGTATTTGTAAAGAACCACATGCTAATATGCTTGTGGGATAAATGCACTATATAGATAGGTTGTTATTTGGAATGAAAATAAACGTTGTTTGCTTTAAAAAAAAAAAAATCATAATGTTGCATATAGTAATGAATCCTTGTGTTATATATATTGTTTTATGCTTTGACACCCTGCAGGTGGTGGAGGCAGCTGATGTTATCTTAGAGGTGCTAGATGCCAGGGACCCACTGGGCTGCCGATGCCCACAGGTGGAACAAGCCGTAGTACAGAGTGGCACAGATAAGAAGTTGGTCCTGGTTCTGAATAAAATAGGTAGGTGGCTGACTTCGATTTTCATGGAGGTCCACTTTTAATGAATAGTTCATACTCCCCACTCATGTTAAAGCACTGAAGCCTCCAGCTCCTTCCACTTTTCTTACAAACATTAATGACACGGCCAGATTTAGGAAGAAATAAGCAATGTAGCTTTAGTCTTTTAAAATTTCCACACTGTAAGCATCTATCTATCTATCTATCTATCTATCTATCTATCTATCTATCTATCTGTATCTATCTATCTATATCGATCTGTATCTGTCTATCTGTATCTATCTATCACTATCTGTCTGTATCTATCTATCTATATCGATCTGTATCTATCTATATCGATCTGTATCTATCTATCACTATCTATCTGTATCTATCTATCTATCACTATCTATCTGTATCTATCTATCTATCTATATCTATCTGTATCTATCTATCTATCTATATCGATCTGTATCTATCTATCACTATCTATCTGTATCTATCTATCTATCTATCTATATCTATCTGTATCTATCTATCTATCTATCTATATCTATCTGTATCTATCTATCTATCTATCTATCTGTATCTATCTATCTTTCATATGTGTATTTTTATAAATTAAACAATGTCCACTGAACAATAGTGCTACTTCCTGGAGACACTGCATTTTTATAAGGACTGTTCCCCTTTTATATTTAATCAGTTTTCTTACATTTTAAAAGGAAATACTATACTGTTACTTCATAAGCATGCTTTTAGCGATACAAAAAACCTAAAATTAACAAAAAATGTTTAAAACTTATGTTTAAAGTTAAAAATAAAGTTTTAGAAGATTTATTTCTATTGCCAATTCTGTTTTTTTTTACATGCTTTTTACGCAATTGTCCACTTTTCTTTTCTTTAGATCTCGTCTCCAAACCGATTGTTGAAAACTGGCTGAAGTATCTGAGGAACGAGTTCCCCACTGTGGCGTTCAAGGCTTCCACTCAGCAGCAGAATAAGAACCTGGTACTGCAGCGCTCAGTATCCTGCAGTTATATTATTGTCCATCAAGTGTATTTTAAAATCTCAAATCTTATTTATGCCTGGATGAAAATGGACACTAAAAGTACTTCCTTAAATAATAGCCCCATGTGCATATCGCAAGTATGTTAGAACTCCATTAATGTAGTACAGTGACTCCGCAGAGGTATCATTTAAAACTATAGACCATAACTAAATGTTATTAAAATTGCATTTTTCCAATGATAAACTAAAACTGTCATTTTGAGATGTTAGCCAGTATTTCTTATCTCCCCACCAACCAAGATCCTAATATGTTGTTAAGGAGAGATCATTGCCATTAATTAATGATCATCCCCTTATGTGTTGTTTCCATTGGGCCACATTCTATTACCGGACGTAAATCGGCCGTAAGGCTGCGATTCCTTGCGGGGGTTCAGTTAATTCGCGATTCTATTATACGGCCCCGCAAGGATCTCCCCTTACGGCCGGCCGCATATCTTGGAACCGGCCGTAAGCTGTGAAATATAAAAACGCAAAAATAAATTCAAGCCTGCACTGTACAGCTCTGTAAATGCTAGGGATCATATTGGGGGACATGAGGATTAAAAGTAACCCACTCTCAAGCTTGCACATCAGCCCAAACCCGAGTTCAAATTAACACTTTATTTTCCGGCTGCGGCATGGGCGGGTCTGAAGTGCTCCAAGCACTCTGGACTTTTTACATGGATATTTTACGGATATTAAAAAAAAAAAAATATTTTACGGATTTGAGTATAGGGTAATTATGTGCTATTTTTGCTAACACCGAATATCACTTTATAGACTCTGCAAAGTGCAGGATGGCTTTATTTGGGCTATTTTTTGTGCTTAATTGGTGCTAGCGGGACCTCTTTCCTTCAAGTAAGCTGCGGCTCGCTTTTAGCCTTGCAGAGAGGGTTCCCGGAGCAATTGAATTGCAAATAGGAATTTCTTACAGCCGATTTCCTTGCGGCCGTTTAAGATCAAAGGCTTTCCTCCGGCACGATCGGCCGCAAGAGATAACAAGGCGCCGGCCGCAAGCCTGCCGGAAGCCCCAGCCGGAGGGGAATAGAATAGCAGAATAGCTTGCGGCCGGTCCTTGCGGCCCCGCAACGGCTGCGGCCGCTAATAGAATGAGGCCCATTGTCTTGAGTGCAGTCGTCTGCACAATAAAAGACAAGGCATGCTCAATGTGCAGGCAACTGCATTCGAGACCATGAACCCAAGGCTAAGGTTCTAATGAGTAATTAGGGCAATTATCTTTAATTAACAAAATATTATAATTTTGGTTTGTGAGTGGCCTAACAGCTAAATATTGTAGACTTTAATGTTAATTTACTGAAGGAAAGTGCAATATCTAAATTGGTTATTATTATAGTTTTAAATTATACCATATTCGTAACCTTCACTGGCTATGACACCTTATTTGAGTATTTAAAATGTTCTTCCCCTCTAATTTTGCTTAAAAAATATAATTTACAGCACCTTCCTCTAATCTGACACCCTGGTTTCCTAATATCCAGCCAATCGGGAAATGCAATGTTGTATTTTGCTGATATGCTGAACCGCAGGATAGATTTCTAGACTTTTTAGATTACGTATTCTATAAGCTAAAAATAAAATGTCTAAAACATGCTCGTTGAAAGGCAAGAAAAATAATACAGGCTAAAATAGCCAGTGTTCACCATTAATTAACATTAAAAATACATGTGCAAACAGCAGCAAATCAAATCTTTAGCGAGAAAATGTAATTTAAAAACACCTTTTACCTACCGTAATTAATTTATGGCCCTTACCATCCCCTTACATTTGAGGTTTAGTGTTTCGGACTTAAGCAGATAAGTGTCCTTTCAGTGGCCAGTGCAGGTAGGTCTAGACAGGTCAGAAATAGAATTAGGACAGCCTCCTGGAAACCTTATAAGGGGTGGAGATAAACAGTGTAGGTATGTCCTGAAGCACTCAACTTCAAATGGAAGTTGAAAGAGATACATTGAATTAATTTACTTAAAATACTGATTTTATTGCTAATCCGTTACTAAACAAACAAATAAAACCCTTTTGCAGCAACAAAGCCGAGTGCCGGTGACGCAGGCGTCTGAGGATCTGCTGAGCTCCGGCGCCTGCATTGGGGCAGATTCTCTGATGAAGCTGCTCGGGAATTACTGCCGTAACCTGGATATTAAAACGTCCATCACAGTGGGAGTTGTGGGTAAGTTATCTGAATTTCAATATTGTGGGGCAATTCCATGAAATATTTTAAAGCTTTGAACATTATTTACATTAACATGTGTTACCTGCTCTTTTACAGGATTTCCAAATGTGGGTAAAAGCAGTTTAATTAACAGCTTGAAGCGGGCACGGGCGTGCAATGTGGGAGCTACCCCTGGGGTGACCAAGTAAGTAGAACGCGTATAATTATTACTAATTATACAGAGAGGGGGCAGTGGATTCATTAAACAACCTTGTAAATGTGGCAGATCCTAAAACAATAAGTGATGTAAAAATGGCTGACACAGGCGATACTAACATAATAACTATGGCTGGCACAGCAGTACATTATGGCTTTAATGGGCATTACCTAAAAGGTTGTTAAGATGTATAAAGAGATTTAAATGGATATAAGAACCTTTAGCCCCATCTAGCCTGCCAAGTCTCTTACCTATACAAAAAAAAAACTTAGGCTTAAGTGGAATCTATCATTTTTGTTTCTATTTATCTGTTACTACTTCAGATATATTAATTTATTCACCTGCTTACCTGTGCTTTTCTTAGGACTAATTGAAATCTGACCAGTCTACAAGGCATTTCTCTGTGGCAAAAGCAGTTACACAAACAAAACAATGATTGCTCCAGTAAAGAATAATTTCATATAATAGTAAATAAAGGAGTATATATATATATATATATATATATATATATATATATATATATATATATATATCTTTTTTATTTTTTTTGCCCATATAGTAGTGCAGTAGTATTCTGAAAATTGCATGTTCAACAGTTCTGACCAGCTTGCTCTGTTCTCCAGGTGCCTTCAGGAGGTGCACTTAGACAAACACATCAAACTTCTGGATTGTCCAGGTATTGTTATGGCCACCTCCACGTCTGACGCCGCCATGATCCTCAGGAACTGCGTGAAGATCGAGCAGTTGATGGACCCTGTGGGTCCAGTGGAGGCCATATTGAGACGCTGTAACAAAGAACAGGTGAATAGTATGATGGGAGGAGGCAATGTAAGGCAGTTATGTTCAGCTTGTGTAGTGTGGAGGATGTTTAATGAACCTCCCAGAGACTTCCCTTTTATTTCATGGCTACTCCCTCATGAGAGTAGCCATCTGGCACAGCTCTGACCTAAAGCCACACCCACTGGAAGGGGCTTCAGACTACCAGTTTAATTCTCTTAACAGACAGACAGTGAAATGCTGTGTCTGAGAAGTACGAGACACTCTTAAGGTGAAGCCTCTCTCCTATGGGTGTGGTTTACATCAAAGTATGAAACGGTAAGAAAAAGGTATTAATCTAATACTCTGGATGCTTCCTAGAAGTAAGTGCGGTTTCATTTTAGATCATAATTATATTGAGGAAGATAAGGTAATTGATCTATTTAAAACACTCAAATACAACATTATTTGCTTGAAGAGTCCCTCTAAGTGTGAGGATCTGTGGGATGATCATGAAGGCGTTTACTGTTCATTGATACAATCAGTGGTATATTAATTTTTGTGTATGGAGGGAGTAGGTGATCTGTAAGGGTTATTGAGCTATAGATGGCCAAGCTGATAATGCATAAGTGGTAATTATCTGTGAGCAAGATGATCATGGAGGGTGTGGATATGGATTGGGAATTTGTGACATCAATAAGAAGTGGGTCTGACCTGTATGTTGTGATATCCATAACAGTGCTGTGCAGTATTAGGGCCTCATTCTATTATCGGCCGTAAACCGGCCGTAAGGCTGCGATTCCTTGCGGGGGTTCTGTTAACTCGCGATTCTATTATACGGCCCGCAAGGATCTCATCTTACGGCCGGCCGCATATCTTGGAACCGGCCGTAAGCTGTGAAATCTAAAAACGCAAAAATAAATTTAAGCCTGCACTGTACAGCTCTGTAAATGCTAGGGATCATATTGGGGGACATGAGGATTAAAAGTAACCCCCTCTCAAGCTTGCACATCAGCCCAAACCTGAGTTCAAATTAACTGTTTATTTTCCGGCTGCGGCGTGGGCGGGTCTGAAGTGCTCCAAGCACTCTGGACTTTTTACATGGATATTTTACGGATATTAAAAATAAAATATTTTACGGATTTGAGTACAGGATAATTATGTGCTATTTTTTCTAACACCTAAAATCCCTTTATAGTCTTCTCAAAGTGCAGGATGGCTTTATTTGGGCTATTTTATGTGCTTAATTGGTGCTAGCGGGACCTCTTTCCTGCAAGTAAGCTGCGGCTCGCTTTTAGCCTTGCAGAGAGGGTTCCCGGAGCAATTGAATTGCAAATAGGAATTTCTTACGGCCGAAACTCTTGCGGCCGTTTTAGATCAAAGGCTTTCCTCTGCCGCGAGCGGCCGCAAGAGATAGCAAGGCACCGGCCGCAAGCCTGCCGGAGTCCCCGGCCGTAAGGGAATAGAATAGCAGAATAGCTTGCGGCCGGTCCTTGCGGCCCCGCAACGGCTGCGGCCGCTAATAGAATGAGGCCCTTAGTCTTTGAATAAGGATCACAGGCCAGGATTTACTTGCTGTGACAAAATGAATCATTCACTCCTTGTCATTCTGATTGATTATCTGAGCACGGCAAAGGGGATCCTGAAATAAAGATTGACTTATGCTTATGTCTAATCTTTCAAATTGTGTTCAAGGAGAGAGCTGATGATCTATGCCGGGATGTAGTTAATTACATATATACTAGATTTTAAATGAAATAAATCAAATTCATACACCTAAAGGATCACTATGGTCACATTTTATATATGGTCTTGTAATTTAAATAAACCTAATAAGAAGCAAAAACAAAAAAAACATTCTTTACAACTTATTTATGCAATTATTATTTACTGAGAATGTCATTGTTATAATAATTGATTCTGCCTTCTACTTTCCAAGGCAGATGTGTTTGTGTAAACTGAGATTTGTATTAGTCCAATTGAAACACTAGCAGTTTTATCTGCCACATTTCTGCCACAGCTATCTTTGCATTTAGTCTCCTCACATTTTAGTAAGTTGGTTGTCAGAAACTAAATTGATAGCTTCCACAGCAGCATACTTGGATATAAAGGTTAATAAATTACATTTTGCATATTTTCAAGAGTAGTTCTTCTAAACCATATGTATTAAATAGAGAACTACAGTGACCTGCAGTTTAGTAAAATTCAATTATTCCCATCCTACACACCTTGGCTCTTTTCATCACTTGCAAACATTGCAGGACATCACTTCTCTCTTGCAGAGATGGCAGAGAATAATTATACAAAGTGTATATGGCTCACACCCTGAAGCTGATGAGAAATTTAGAAAAAGCTCTGCAGCATCTTGTCTCTCTTAGGAGCTGTCTTAACCTAGCCCCATGCACTTGAATGATTGCATACACAGCAGCACATTTACTGTAAGTCCAATTAGCCATACGGGAGGACAGTTTCTTGTAGGAAGACTTCAGAGACTAAACCAGTCATAACTAAAACTGCATTCCCTAATTGCTCATTAAACAGACATAAATATTTCAATTTAACTTAGAAGAGGATGAATGTCTGTAGTGTCTTGGCCTCAACTTTTGCCAGCAGCCTCCCTGTGTCTTGCTTTTCTTTCACATGTATTGCCTGGTACAACTAGTTGAAAGCATTGTTCATACATAGAAACAGAATATGGAGCTTGGAGCCACCAGCCTGCCAGACTATCAGTTTATTCTAATTAAGTTTTACAGATTTTCCTTTTTACATTTTTTGTTGTTGTATAATACAGGTGCTGCAGGTATGAAATGTATCGTTACTCTGTTACAGATCATACAACATTACAAAGTAATAGATTTCAGGGACACTCTGGAGTTCCTGGCCATGCTCGCCAAACGACAGGGGAAATTGAAGAAAGGGGGTACGCCGGATCACGAGAAGGCAGCAAAATCTGTGTTGACGGACTGGGTGAGGTGAGTCTCATTCAAGTGCCATGCTCTGTGTATATTTCATGTCTCAGTGAATATGTGTTTAAGTGCTATGTAGCAGTACTGTGTTGTGTTCGAATTTGAATTGTCATCTAATCAAATGTTGTTGTTACATTAAAGAGCACACTAATTATATATATATATATATATATATGGAAATTGGCTAGGTTGCCCTTTACTACCCCATGTGTGAGGAGACAGAAATATTTTCTGAGGGGTGTAGTCTGATTATATCTCTAAGTCTGGGGTGGATAAGTCTGGTCCTTAAGAGCCCCACAAAGGCGTGTATTTGGGGATATCCTTTCTGTGCACAGGTGAGTCAATCAGAATGACTGAAGAAGCAATTCACTCACCTATAGGCAGCAGGGATATCCTCAAATCCTGGCCTGAGTGGGGCTCCTCAGGACCGTACTTGCCCACCCCTGCTCTTAAGTCATTATGCCGCACAATTCTTAGGTATCCCTGACACAAACCTCACACAAAAAAATATACAGTATTAAATAACAGGGACATAGAAAAGGTAACGTGCAATTGAAAACTACTTTTAAAAACATACACTTTTGAAGTTAAATGGTTATAAATTTAAACTTCGTTTGAGTTTACGATTTTATTTTTTACGAAGTGGCCTCATTGGTCCTTTCACCTACCTCTATATATTATCTAGTACTGATTTAATTGTATCACTCAGGGATTAAAGGGCTAGGACAGAGTCTGTGTTTTTTTTGCAAATGCTCCAAAAATGCATAAATCCCCTAAGCGTGTGTTAGTCCTCACTTATCACTTGTACATACCAAGCAGAGGCAGGGGGGATTCAGTTAGGAAGTTTTTTGTTGCATTTATTTTTGGAGCACAATAAACATATTCCAATGTTTAACATGGTCTGTCCCATCGCCAAGCAGTAATATATTATTCATACTTGTCTAATAAAGACATACGTGCTACATATATATACATATGTATACTCTGTTCATTTCTTGTTAGTTTCAAAGATATTTTAAACATGTTTTACCTAATTTTTTTCATGAAAAAAATAACTAAAATTTAAGATATGCTGTTTAAAATGCACTAGAATATATTCTATCTCCATTTAATCTACTAAATAATTTTATTACCCTTCAATTAAAAATTGTAATTTTTTTACAAATGTGCTTGTATTTATACCAGACCTAGGATATTTTCGGTATTCTCAGCAATCCTGCAATATTTTGTAAATACATAACTAGTACAATGTAGCTTTCTCCTTTTTATTCATGGTTGCAAGTTTATTTCATTATCTATCGCTATATAATCTCTATTCTTCCCAGTGGTAAGATAAGTTACTTCACCCACCCTCCAGAGACCCACACGCTGCCCACCCACATCAGCGCAGAGATCGTCACAGAAATGGGAAAGGCGTTTGACTTTGAAGCTCTGGAGATGGATAATAACGAGTCTTTGTCAAGTAGGTATCACAAAAGGAGACTTCACAGTGTGTTACTATGTGAGAAAAATAACGTTTTTCTGATCATAAAAGGACTGTGCAATATTCTATATCTGTGAAATCATCAAAAAAGACAGTGCATTATTTTTTTTAAAGGAACTCTATAGGCATTTTTTTATTTTATTTACATTTTTAACTAGGTTAATTGATTGTTTTGTGCTATAAAATGTACACTCACATGTAGAATGCCTTAAGAGTTACATATTTTTACTGTCTGAAACCTCAGGGGTGGGGCTTCATACTTCAGTGTCTCATACTGCTCAGGCACACAGCATATCACTAGCAGCGTGAGGCCTTTCCCTTGTGGGTGTGGCTTCTGGTCAAAGCTGTGAAACATGTGAGCTCTCATAAGGGAGACCCAGAAGAGGAAGGCTCCAGAGAATCTTCTACTCTGGGGCTTCTTACAAGAATAAATCAATGATAACTTCTTAGTCAGTCAATGGGGATAGTGGAGAAAAACACAGTGCGGAGAAAATATATTTATCCAAGGAGAAAGACGGGAAAAGGAGTGAGGGGAGAAATTAAGATGAATGAGCAGATCTATATGCTGTGCGACCTAGACAAAGTATTAAATGACCAATGCACTTTAAGAAGGTACTTTATGTTAGCTTGTTATAAACATTAGCATATGTGTAATCCATGGACATAAAAAAAAAACATTTGTGGGAAAAAAATCTGAATATGTGAAGACTCTGAGTACAGGAGTCCATTTTTTTTCTAGCAATGGGGAATAAGGAAGTTATAATCGGAAGTCACATTATACCCTGCCCCTTACATGCAAAAAAAGGACGTTTACATTTCTGGAGAGCTATGATTGCATCTATTGATGCAAACACCCCTCTCTCACACACCCAGCTCTCATCAGTGTATTATGGATGCCTCCGGGGTCCAGCAGAGACCTCAGAATTATTTTTTTCTAAGTAAAATCATCCTTAATGCCTTAACAGACTTAATTAGGGTTATGTTTTCAGACATATTTGTTCATTGTACTGTGACCTTTTTAAATATATATTTTGTCAATCAATAAAGGATTACAGAAGACCGTAGAAAAGCATGGTACATTTTAGTAATAGACTTCCCTTTATAGCAAGTCTTCCATCTTGTAAATGCTGCAGTTTCACACTAATCTGCACCATTGGCCTGCTCACGCTTACTCCTATGTATGTCAAGTGAAAAGTGTACTGGAGTTGGTACATGAAGACCCATTTGGCATGGAACAAAATGTTACAAAAAGAAATATTAAACAAAAAGTGTACAAGCGATCATTTGATAATGAACAATACCTATGTAGGTTTGCTGTATAAGTCTGGTTATCTACTCAGAGAGCAGCCTCTTTAGCCACTTGTGCCCTTCACAGGAGATACCGTATATCCTGTAGTATATCAGTCTGGTATCACTCAAGAATAATCCAGCCCTGAAATACCAGGCAATTCTACCCTGAACAGTCGAAACTGCAAACCCCAGACGTACGCTTCACTCTCTATGAACCTCGTCAGTGAGATGCAGCTGTACTCGCTAAAGAGAAATATTAATTAAATTAACGGTTTTTTTTTCTTACTTACATGGTCTTAAACCACTTGTCTTCTTAGTCTGTCAATGACATCACTGCAAGCTGTATTCCTAGGCCTCATCCACCATGTTCTACAGTTCTTGTGTTATTAATTACCTCACCATTAAGCTATATTGGTTAATATCGCACATTCGTTTCAATTCTACCACTTCATTTTGCAGAAATAAAGTCAGCTCCCCAGGGCATTGCGATGCAAGTCTCAGGATTGACCACCGGCACAGAAAAGGAGGTGGAGGATGTTGAAGTGGAGGACGTTGAAGAAGATGACGATGAAGAGGAGGCACCAGCTGATGCCATGGAGGATAATGTGGATGCAGAGGTAGGCCTGATAATGGTTTCTGGAAGGTGCATTTGTCAGTCAATAGAGGAGTCTCTTACGAGGAAGGAGCCCTTCTGACTGCTCTTCTTTCAGTACTTTGGGTTATAGCCTCACTGGAGACTTTCACAACTGTCGGGGGCACATCATACAGGGCCGTAATGGGACACTCAAGTTTCATATTTTCAGTGCTCCATTTTGAAGAATTCAAATTGAGATGCAAAATGTGTTGAGATTGTTAAGATATTAATAAAAAGAACATTTAATTTACTATTATATGCAGCTGTAAGAAAGTAGGCATGTTTGTCTCCACCACCATTGTGTCTGGTCTATTTTTCACATAGCCATTCTTTATGGATCAGACAGGGGAGATTTTAGAATATAACAAAGACATGGTTAGAACATCACATAAGTGCATAAACAGGCAATGTATTTAAATGGCCTCTGTAGTCCTACATTTAAAATATACAATTTGGAAGGATTACACATAAAACTTGAGATAGTGGAATTGCATATGATATGGAATTTACCACTTTGGTTTCTGCCATTTAGCTTGAGGTAGAAGAGACTTTGAATTTGCAGCAAACTTCTATCTGCGCAATGTGACATTTACAACTGCCAGTGCTTTCATTAACAGTTTTGGAAATGTAATTAGTTTAAAAGGACATCAGATGATAAAGGAATTAATAGTATATAAATGTGGTTTTATTTTTTGCTTTTAAAAATAAATTTTGCTTATTATAAAAAAACTTATTTTAAAGTACCACACATAAAAGCAAGTTGACCAGTGACCTTTTAAAGCTTTTATTTTTTTTTTTCACCTTGCAAAAAAAAAAAAAATTCCCCCTGAACTGCAGTACCTTGACATACATTAAAGAGGAGGAAAAGCTTCATATATTTGTGTTATGCAAGCCATGGGCATAAAAAGTGTTTTTGCTAAAATATTTAGATCTGTAGAGGCTACTTGTGTTTGAAGGATGCCAGGTTTGTATTGTTCACATTTCCTGCTAGCTTGGAGACTATGGGCCTCATTCTATTAGCGGCTGCAGCCGTTGCGGGGCCGCAAGCTATTCGGCTATTCTATTCCCTTACGGCCGGGGGCTCCGGCAGGCTTGCGGCTGGTGCCTTGCTATCTCTTGCGGCTGGTGCCTTGCTATCTCTTGCGGCTGGTGCCTTGCTATCTCTTGCGGCTGGTGCCTTGCTATCTCTTGCGGCCGGTGCCTTGCTATCTCTTGCGGCCGGTGCCTTGCTATCTCTTGCGGCCGGTGCCTTGCTATCTCTTGCGGCCGTTCGCGCCAGAGGAAAGCCTTTGATCTAAAACGTCCGCAAGAGTTTCGGCCGTAAGAAATTCCTATTTGCAATTCAACTGCTCCGGGAACCCTCTCTGCAAGGCCAAAAGCGAGCCGCAGCTTACTTGCAGGAAAGAGGTCCCGCTAGCACCAATTAAGCACATAAAATAGCTCAAATAAAGCCATCCTGCACTTTGAGAAGACTATAAAGGGATTTTAGGTGTTAGAATAAATAGCACATAATTATCCTATACTCAAATCCGTAAAATATTTAATTTTTATTATCCGTAAAATATCCATGTAAAAAGTCCAGAGTGCTTGGAGCACTTCAGACCCGCCCACGCCGCAGCCGGAAAATAAACAGTTAATTTGAACTCGGGTTTGGGCTGATGTGCAAGCTTGAGTGGGTTTCTTTTAATCCTCATGTCCCCCAATATGATCCCTAGCATTTACAGAGCTGTACAGTGCAGGCTTGAATTTATTTTTGCGTTTTTAGATTTCACAGCTTACGGCCGGTTCCAAGATATGCGGCCGGCCGTAAGAGGAGATCCTTGCGGGGCCGTATAATAGAATCGCGAGTTAACATAACCCCCGCAAGGAATCGCAGCCTTACGGCCGATTTACGGCCGCTAATAGAATGAGGCCCTAAGTGAGCGTGTCTCCTAATTTTTACCATCTATTCAAGAGTGAGGAGGGCTTGATGATTCCAATAAGATTTCAGCACAGTACACCTCCATAGCCTCAGTAGAGCCAGCCTGCAAGCCTTGCTTGCCCTTTTCTATAACAGCCAATGTGCCTTTGAGATAAAAAAAATAATAATAAAATCCACCTCTCAGGAAGTGCACATGGAAGCAGATTGAACCACCCAGTCTTAAAAACATGGTGAGAGAAATCAGAATTGTTGATGGCTATGGCTTAAACAGCTGCTAATGTTGGTTACATACTTCAAACAAGTGCAGTTTTTCTTGAACTATGGTGGTCCTTTAAAAAAAAAATCATTTAGAATGCTTAAGATAATCCTGCATATAATAGGGAATGGAGTTAATTCATCTGCTCTGTATTATCAAACACAACACTGAATCAAGTGAATGTTTTGAGTTTTTAAAACAAATGCATATTTCACATAAGATTCTAATACTCTCTTATGTCTCGACTACGACAACTCTCTCCTTGCTGGCCTCGTTGTCACAGTCTCTCTCCACTTCAATTAATAATGAACGCTTCTGCTAGACTCATCTACCGTACTAAGAGCTCAGTGTCTGCAGCACCTCTGTCAGTCTCAACACTGGCTTCCTGTAGCCTCCAGAATAAAATTTAAAATAAACTCACTTACAAAGCCCTCAACAGCGCACCTCTCTCGGCTCCAAATACTCCCCCACCCGCCTTCTTCGTTCTGCCAATGGCCTTCTTCTCTCCTCCATTATTATAACTATATTAATCATGTTACTTTGCTTTTTGCCTCAGTTTGGGCCCATGACAGTGGAAATCAAGTCTAACAGAAGGAAAGCACAGCCCGACAAAGAACCCGTGGTACCTAAAGCCCCCAGTCTGCAAGAGATCAGAGCAGTGGACCCTCTACAGCAAGGACAGGCCTTACACGCAGCCAGCAAGAGGCGAAGGAAACTACAGAAGAGAGCAAGTGAGTAGTGGCTGCGTCATGTACTGTATGAAACAGAAAGAAAAAAAGTGCTTTGGAGTAAAAGAACAAAATTAGGTCAGAAACATTTCCAAATATAGTATATTTAAAAGTATATTTACATTTATTTTGTTCTAATAAAGCTACATACATTTTTTTTCACCCATCTACTTTTCTTATCCTCCTCTGTAGCTCCTGTTCTTATGGTTTAGTTTTAGAATTTTTTTATAAATAAATATTTATTCTGAGCACATGTAAACCTCAGTAATAAGTGTCTAACCCTATTGCCAAGCAGCACAGGTAAAACAGATAGCAAAAAAAAAAAAAAAATAGAATACATACTGCAAGGAAGTTAAGTAACAGAAATGTATCCTATGGTTTTCAATGATACCATATTTGGAATAGTTGCCATATCCCTTTAAGCCAAAAAGGTTTTGCATGGCAGGCTGAGGAGATGCAGTAACGGTCTAATCTGGCTTTTCTTTTTTTCAGATAAAATTGCAACAAAACTCTCAGATACACTGACTTTAGCTATGAATTTCTCGATGTCTGATGACTGATCTAGCCACAGGCAGATGTAGCTTTCCAGGTACCATATGCCTAAAGTTCTGGGTACACAAGCGTCTGCTATAAGTGTCCTGTAATGTATATACAAAAATTGTATAATAAATAAAAACAAAAATTATGAACCTTCTCTGGACCTAAAGATTCCGATATGCTGCGACCACTTTCCAGTTTTACATGTTTAAACAAACTGACATTTGCACACATGAATTTGATCTTACAAATGACAAGACAATTCATAAATAGAAAATCTTTAATAAGACATAATAAAAAAAATAGTTACTTGCATTTTGATATAGCATTTACAGCAATGTAATGTGCATTAAGAACAAGACAGTGGAACATAATGTCACTGCGAATCCCATGATTAGGAGACAGTGTAACATAACATACGTTTAAGAATATTTCACAATTATAAAAAGGAAAGCACTTCCTGTGTCACGGTGCGGTCATAGAGCAGCTGAGAGATGCGCCGCTGCGCAGGTTGTACCGTGGTGTCTACAAGTAAAAAATAAATAAAAAATTAGAGTTTAAGGTGAGTGACAGGTTATCTCAATGGTAAAGAATACATTTATAGGACAACTTATATACTAGGTAATAAAAATCACTGCCTTTGTGAAAACATGAGTTTTTCTTGCTTTGGTCAGAGGTGTCTCTTCCATTCAGTATTTAATGCTCGTTTCCATACATAACGGTTACAAAGCCAAATATGGGAGCAGCCTATTGATAAATTACCAACTAATCCAAGGTATTTCGCAATAGTACTAGCATGTTGAAATATATTAAAAACAGACGCTGGACAGTTACAAAGCTGCTGATGAAATGCCTAATCACCCTTTATTTTCGTGCTTTTATCAGTGTGCAAACGATGATACAAACAAATACTTTATCAGAAAAGCAGCTAGTATCCCTCACATCACTTTAAGATCAGTTTTCTAAACTATAGACCAGGATTACTCATCAATTGGTTCTAGAACGTTGTCCTTGTGATGTGATCGGTCAGTCCTCGGTAATAAAGAGGCTTAAGGAGAGACAAACACTTTATAGATAATGGACTATTGGCTGTGGTAGGTTTAGATTGAGGACCTTCTCTCCATTACATGCTCTAGAGCTAGCTCTTCAGAAAAAACAAAGGGAGTATACGGTGTAAAAAAAAAATTAACAATGAATAAATTAATATTTATTCTGTATATTGCAGATCAGAGGAGATCTTAAAAGGTTGAACTTGGACTGAAAATTACTATGTAACTATGTTATTGCTTGAACACAAACCCCATACAGTTTATACTAATTATAATAAACCACTAATATTATACAAGTTGAATAAAAGTAGTTTCTTTTAAATAAGATACTGGTTTAAAACTAGGTAAGAATGCAAAGGAACCAGCATACTACCGGTCATACCCAGACCGCATCAAACCAAAAAATATTGAAACCATATTTGAAGTTTATATTGCTTCCATTTTCCCAACACAAGTGTTTTGAGTTTCCCAACTGACAACTTTTTGGATAAACAGATTATCCTCTCCGCATCCACCCAAGCTACTACTGTACTCACAGTGGGCTCTGTCACCGCAATGTTGTACACCGCAGGTTCAGTAGTTCGTGAGCTCCTTCCACGGCTGACTCTCCTTCCCGGGGAGCGGCTCCTTCTCTTTGGAGTGCTAGTAATCTGCGCATCTGAAGTAGTAATAAACATCAGACATTAGTAATGGCATGACAACAGAAGGAAGCTTCACTCATCATTTTTAGTTAAGTTCTCCAGGTTAAGGATTGGATATAGAGTGGAATAGCGTGAAACAACAATAACATACTTTGTTCCGGTGCAAGTTCTCCAGCTTCATATCCCATTTGTCAGAACCAACCTCACAACAATGAGCCTAATATAAGGGCTAAACTGCTGTCTGGATTGTTCCTGGCACTGTATTCAAGGCTATAATTCGAAAGCCCAAATCGCAATGGATCCAATGTTATGTAGCCATAGGTGGGAGGTAGTACATTGCAGAGTACAATTTGCATGTCATTACTCTGATTCCATAGCAGCAATGGAAAAGCTGGTAAGAGAATACATATTTTAAAAATTGGACCTTCTGGTCTGCCTCAGACATGTAGGGTACTCCATTTTTTCATCCTTGCTGTTAATATAAGGGGGGTGCATTTTAAAATGATTTTTTCCCTGACAGTCCACTATCTAGAGGAGTAAGTAAACTTTGAGGCTTAAGGAATATCCGTACTGCTATTGAAAAAAAAAAAAGCATAAGAGGTAGGACCAGCAAGGCTATAAAGAGCATACTGAGATAGCTGCACCAGAATCTGACTGTGTCCCCTTATTCAGCAAAACCAACCCTACTCTCAAACATGTTTCGTGAAGGAGAGGCATCCCAGTCTTAAAATCATGACCCGGTTAGGTTTACTGTAGCCCCCAGCCAATAAGCAGTGTCCTGTCGCTCACTCTACTCACCTAAATTTACACTGTACAGAGAATCAAGCAAATTGTTCTGTATGCTGCTTTCCTGCATAATGGAGGGATCTGGGATACCTGAATCTCCGAAAAGCAGACAGTCCTTCCTTGGAATGTCTTGGGACAGCTCTGGCTTGTTAAGTAGCTTTTCTGGAAGAAGAAACCCAAAAACAAACAAAAAAAAACAGGGTAGATTGAGGAGGGTGAGAACAAACACTGCCAGAAGAGCCAATATTGAAATCTCAAAACATCCATAAGGTTACTGCAAGAAAGATTTTTTAATACAGGCGTCTAACTTTAGATTCAGACTTCGCTCGGCACAGAACAGGACTCTTGCCATCTCCAAATCAGGAGTTTTGATTACCAGCAGCAAAGCAAGGAGTCTGAAAATCTATCCTTGTTCAAAGTGTTGTATCTTGTTTAACTGGGAATTCAAATCTGTTACAGTTTGTTAAATTTACATTGTAATAAAATTACTATACACAGTTTGTAGTACTAAATGCTAGTTATAAAAAATCATAACATTTTAGTTAAAAAACAAACAAACAAAAAAAAGGGTTTTCTATTCTTAACAGATGTGTTTCATGTACCATTTTTAATAAGGAAATTATAACAAATCTTGGGTAGGGGGTAAAATTATTATTTTTTTTCTTTTCATATAAACAATACAACGTAAACTTGAAATTCAATATAACAAACAGGAAAGTCACAAACATACTGCAGTAGGTCACGTTGGCAGATAAGCAGTAAGATGTACAAGTCATAGTTATTGGCTGACATGGCAAGCCTCCTGACACAGTTAAACATTTAAATCTGTTCATTGTGCTATGACAGCATCATTTGATTAAAGAGAACACAATGACACATATCAATGTTATTTTTATATTTTCATGTACGCACATATTCTCTTACACACTGACTCTTTGGTGATGGACACAGTTTGACCCATTTAAAAAAAAACAACAAAAAAAAAGTATTTTTTTTTATATAGATATATGGCTGTAAATACTAAAATTAGCTACAAAATGTAAGCAGCTATCTGAAACAAAAACTTAATCTAAGTTTTTTTTCACCTTGGAGGCAGCAATGGTCTCCAAATACATTGGAAGCAGGGACAGTAATTTGTCAGATCATTTAATTACAGGAACATTTCAGTGGAATCGAAAGTTAAGGTAGATTTGTTATACCCTATAAGTAAGCAGCAATATTCTGTAAAGCAAAAGTCAGAACTGAACTGGAGATGGTGGGATTTAACTTCCATTTGAAGCTAAATTGGATTTTTACTGTTATGGTTTCATCATCTGTAATCTTAATAGCATTTCAGAAAATCTTGCAGATACATTGCCTTAAATGTCTTTTTACACACACACACACACACACACACACACACACACAGACGGAAGCGGTACCTGCCTCCCGCAGGATGCTCTGCAGCTCAGCTTTAGTTTCCTGTAGTCCATGCAGCACCTCCAGGCTCTGCTTCTGCACATCCCGGTGTGTTACAGAGAAGTAGAGGAGTATGGACAGACCGATGGAAATGGAGATCTTACGAGCGATTCCAACCCAAAATGTTATATTCTCCTGGAATGAAGAAAATGCGGAGCATGCTCTAAACATTACCAAAATTGTGTTTTGCATGAATAAAATATTAAGAAAAATCCGTTTTAATTTTAATGAAATTAACAAAAAGTTTAAAGAACATAAAAACGTCTGTAGATTTCATTGGCCAACAAGTATGAGTCATATCAATATTACTGCTCAATGACGGACATGCCCCCAGGTTAGGTGTCGGTATCCAGGCATCATGATGGAGTGACATTTCTTTCATGTTAAGGGAAGTGTTTACATGTTCTAATATTTACCTGCTCAATAGTATTTTAGTCCCCACTTAATACCACATTCAAAGTAGTTTTGGTAATCACCCAGATAGCAAAACAAGACATGTGATATTGGATTTAAAATAATGAATTGCCATCAGTAGTTCGTGCCACATATGCACAAGCCTTACAGTTCTCATTAGGCTAGTGGGCTTCATAGACTTGGCTAAACAGTACTTTGAGGGTCCTGATAAAACTTCAAACCATCTAAGATACAATGCCTTGCAAAAGTATTCACCACCTGTTTGGTTAGTGGTGCCTCTTGCTTAGGTGTTGCAGCCTCTGGGGCCTATAAAAAAAGGTGTGTATATGTAATGACAGATCATGTGACACTTCTATTGCACAAAAGTTGACATCATTTCACTAATTATGTGACTTCTGAAGCCAATTGGTTGCACCAGAGCTTTTTATGGGCTTCATAACAAAGGGGGTGAATACAAACGCACATGCCAATTTTCTGTTTTCTATTGATAAAACAATAGTTTTATTTATATATTTTTTTCTCATTTTAATTCACTAATGGAGACCATTGTGTTCTGATCCATCACATAAAATTCAGATTAACAAAACATTGAACTTTAGTCTGTAATGTAACAAAATAGGTAAAAAGTCAAGGGGGTGAATACTTTTGCAAGGCACTGTATCTGGCTCATCTACTGGTAAGTAAAGCTTGTAGAGACAATACTTTAATAAAATCTGTCTGACCTTATAATGTAGTCCTGGTCAAAGAGGTTTCATCTTCTGCAACTAATAAAATATACATATATAGATACACACAATTAAATCACACTGTGGTTACTTCATTAAGTCCGTCTGACCGCATACACCTGGTAAGGTAGAGAAACACATTACCGTCTGGTCAAAGCTGGAGTCAGAGCCTCCTAGGATGTAGGAGCAGATCATCCTCTCTACGTAGACATTAGCAGCTACCAGAACAAACAGGATCACTCTGGAGAGGAGACAAACCTAAGTCAGTGCAGTATAAAGCCGGCAAGTCGTGGTGCTACTCTTACAAGAGGCTGGTCTACCTGGATCCAGCTGTGCGTGGAGTGGAGGTCAGCATGAAGACAGCACCACAGGCCATGAGGTTGTACAGAAACGAGTACAGGGAGTTGGACTCCCCCACCACAAACTGGTGCAGGAAGGTGACACGATTAAAAATCTCAGAGAAGATAAGGCGCTGCTCACTGGCCGACTGCTGCATCTCTTCAAAGGCCTGCCTTACGCCTGAGACAGAGGGTTTTATTAGTGAATCTGACTTGCTCCAGCCCTCGAGGACTAGCTTTCTACAAGCCTGTATTTAAATAGGTAGAGGTTTCATATTAATAGTATGCTCTAATGAAGAATGACAATGGGCAAAATTGACAGAATGATTCTAATAAACACATGCAGCTGCTACTTTCTAACGACTAATTTAATTTTCACTTAATGGCCATAGACATTTGCTTTTGTTTCTAACAGCATTAGACAATATTGCAATTTAGTTCTGTAACAAAAAGACTGCCTCTATAAATAGCCACTAAACAACAGAACTTGATAGACTAGCATGTCACAGAAGGATAATCCTCCCTCAGTCTAAAAAACGGCTAGTAATCAAAGATAGAAACCTCCATGACAAGTACTACTATTTAAAAAAAAAAAAAAAAAATAATAAGTATATATTTTATTTTACTATTATGTATTACACAGCTGCTAATATTAGCCTGTTATATACTTCCAATATTAAGTTTTTACCCAAACTACAGTGGTCCTTTAAGATGAAACAGACTTGTTATTGGGGTGATGCATCATTTTTAAACATAATCAAAAATGGTATACACATAGTACTAGCTGCTTTTCTTTTCAGTAAATCATTACTGGGATATTAATCAGTATTAGTGAGAGCAGTCTATTCTAAGGTATAGCTTCTAGATAATTGTGGGGAAGGGTCTCACCGCATAACACTGGGGCACATTATTTGACTTCGTAATTAGGACTTAGAAGCTAATTTGTATTGAATAAATCTAAATATTGGCGACAAAGCAAGTCATGATGATACAGTGACTCATTTTTTGGTTGACTAACCCACCCATTGTAGATTCCTGCAGTGTCTGCTTCAGTAGGTGCCCGTTGCGCAGGATCTCCTCCTGAGACTGTAGAGTTGCATTCTGGGCTTGCATCATCTCCTCCGCCATGATGTTTGTGGCCTCCAGCTGCCGAGCCACATTGTCAGAGTTTGCAGTCAGTCTGGAAGGAGAAATCCAGTAACAGCCACTGATTGATCCACATAGATTCAAGATATCTTAAAAATCATGTACGATTTAACCCTTTCAGTGGCAGAGGGGCATTGAAAAGCAATGAGTTGATAGCTAACCTTTGATGTCAGAAATCTGGACAATTGCTACAAGGAATCAAAATTTATATATTTTACAGACATTGTATAGTAATTTAATAAAAAAAAAAAACAACAGATTTTGATATGATAAGAACCAACTTATTCTCCAGGAGTATTACTGTATTTGCCAAAATATTTGTTTATGATGGTGTAGATGTATCATCTGCCCAGTTATTACACCAGATGTTACTGGATAGTAGGCGTTTTTATATGAGACAACACACCCTTCACAGTCAGGTGAAATTTAATATAAACAAGGATGAGTAGGTAAAGGTAAGGCCCCACACAGGAGAAATTAAGATTGTGGTTTACAGTTTAAGTAGGGATCACCCAAATTTCTTCCTTATAGAAGATTGTTAGATTTCTGTAGCTTTAATCCTGTACTGAAGCAATCATATAGAATAATAATAATAATAAAAATAATAAACATATTGCATAGAATTAAAGTTTTAAAACATAAAAGTTTCAGTATCCTAGCGTTATTAATAAATAAAAAAATTTATTATTATTATTATTATTATTATTATTTTATAGGATTGCTTCAGGAAACTTATGTTTTAAAACTTTAATTCTATGCAATATGTTCTGCTTGCATATAAAAAAGATCATCATTTTAAATCCAATAGTAGTGACCGGTGTATAGTCACACTCACCGCAGGATAATGTCCTGAGCCTCCTCTTGCCAGATCTCGTTTTGCAGGTAGTAGCAGATGCTGTGCGCGTGGGTGAAGAACTCTGTGTAAGTGTTAAAGGCCACGGAATCCATGCCTCGCGTGCACTGCCTGATGGAGCTCTGTACTGTGCAGGCTGGGAAGTCACGGCCTGATCTGAGAGGGTTAAAGCACAATACGTAAACGTAAGGGCGTGGGATCACAGTGACCATCTAAATGCTTTATATCCATCTCAGTATAATCTACATGTTATTTTCAATAACTAATCTGTGATAATTGGTAAAATGCTTTCAGAAAATAGAATACACAGAGAAAAAAAAAAACACTTTTTAACTTTATGCATAATTATTCTAGGTTTATTCCATTTTCTTAACGGAGCGCATTCAGTCTGCTTTTCTCTCAGAAGGAAATGTTCTTGAAAAAAAGATTTCCATGAGTCCTTTTACGTGCAATGAAAGCTTTAGCTTCCCATTGTACAGATAGAAGCTTCCTCTTCATTCTCTTTCAACCTCAGGAAGTGGATTATTAGAAAATGGAATTCCACAGAATCATAAATTGCATATAAAATAAATGAAAGGATGCATTATTTTAATATCTTGCTTATGTTCAAGTGTGTTTATTCAGAAAAAAAGGACCAGATCCTTTAATGGACCAAAAAAGTGTAAATTTTGAAGAACTTAAAAAAGGTATATGTAAATTTCCCCCATTTGTAGCTTTCTCTAATCTAACACCTGCTGCTTATATCAGACACACATACAGATACATACAGCTGCTTACATAGGCACCGTATATACCTACCAATAGAAACACTGCTACAGCAGTACAATGCAGAGAGCTACAGATCAGTGTCTGGTTACTCCTGCTTCCTTCTGCAGGGGCTACACATCCCACAATTCCTTCCTGCACAAACTTCCATCACCGAGTGTAACACTGTATTAAAATGTATTCGCTGCCAAAACCAATTATGGATTGTATACTTATTTTATTAGAGATAGCCAAGGGAGTTAACTCAAGAGATTTAGCAAACATCAGGGCGAGTTTGTAAATGTTTATTTTGGTAATTGTTTATGCAAAAAAATGTTAACATACACTACTGATTCTCCTTCATAATCCAGGAAATTTAGATATGCTTTTAATTTGATAAATTGGCTTTTTATTTAGAAAGGAATCAGACCCATATTTATTAGCCGTTATGCTTTTTTTTTTTTTTTTTTTTTGGGAATGGCCATGTTCCCCAACTAGCCTGTTACGTCACCTGGGAAGGACCTTGGATGTAGATAAGGCATTATTTTGGTACAACAGAAAGATTCCATAATGTTCAGGTGGATTATACGGGCAGTTTATTATAACAGGAGTGGTGCGTATTCTTGTCATAATAAACTAGATAAGGATTCACTTGGCAGTTTCTTCATTGAACACACGTGTATAGAAATGCACCAACCGTTCCAGATGGCAGTGTGTAAATGCCAGGGCGATGCGGCTCTGCTCCTCCTCATTCAGCTGCTTGCACCCCACGTCCACCCTCTGCAGTGCCCGGGTCCAACAGTCTCCAAAGCGAGGGTGCTTGGCAAAGTCCTGGAGCATCTGCAGCTGGGATCTGCCCTTCTCCATCACTGCTGCATCAGGATCAATGGCAGCACAACACTGGCAGAGGAGCAATAGCAAACAGATAGGTAGGGGAGAGCTACCCGCCATCTGTACCCAGGAACAACAAGATCAGATGCTTCTGAGGGGAGATGGAGTGGGAGCTTCTGAACAGGAAATAAAAATAAACCTTAATTTTAGCAAAAAAAAAAAAAAAAGGAGCATGGGGAAGGTACAAAATAACAGACTGTCACCCCAACAAGTTCATTTAATTTGAAAAAGCATTACAAACTGGATATACATTGTACTAGCAATTTTTCTCTACAGTAAATCATTTCTGAAATATTTAGAATTCATTTTGCTGTATGTATGTGTGGCTCAGTATGCGGCTCAGAGTATTTGATAAAAGGTGGGAGAGGGGTCCAACGGCCAGATAAAATTGTGGGTGTTTATTTTGGCCACTAGAGGCAGACAAGCAGACTGGGATCTATCCCTCTTTTCCTGCGCATTTCTTCTGCAGCTGACAGGTGCCATCCACCAGAGGGCGCTGTCAGTTTTCAGGCACCATCAAGTTCCAGGGAAGGCAAATAACTATTTTCCCCTCCGACATGGCGCAACTCAACGACGCTGAATCAATAGCAAGGCCATCGCTATGTTCGGCGCGGGCACTCGGCCCCCCCCCAGGGCCTCAGGCGTGCCTCTCATAGCTCAAGGCCTCTTCTGTCGCTTCGCCTTAAATGCTAAAAATCGTCAGTGCCATCTGTTGGCCAGAGGTGGAACTGCAGCTGTCAGATTTTACGATGGTGAAGAGGGAAAGGAAAGGACCGCAGACTGTAATGCTAATCATCACATCAAAGCTGCAAACACAATATATATCCAGTGGACCTTGAGCGTTATGAATCCGCCACGCAGCACTATCTAATTTTTCATGCAAAGAATAACCAGACCAACAACTTGATGTTGGGTTCCCTTTACAGGAACGCTCCTCTCATTGTTTTCTCTACATAAATACCTATACTTGATGGTTTTCAAAAGTTCTAGAAGCAATTATTCTTTACTCTAGGGACCCATTTTCTTTTCTGAACAGATTCTGTCTGCTGCTTTTGCCAGTTAATGTAAACTAATTAGCTTTCTATTAGCTTAGATGAAAGCATTGCACATTTTAGCTTTACATTTTCTATTACACAGACAGAAGCGCTGTGCGACTCAAATTCTTCTCTGAAGTCAGGAAGTTGATCAGCCAAAACCAAAATTAATCTCATAGATTAATAGCTTATAAAATGTAATGATTTAGAGGCTGTGCTTTAGTTACATGCAAAAATAAAACACACTTTGCATGTTGTTAGGTGCTGCTGTCTGAAGGAATATATTTTTAATATAGGCTCAGGAGGTTCTTCATTACACTCTGCACTAATACAACAAAATGTGTAAAAGAATAAGCTGTTACTACAGAATAGAAAAGGTAATAACTGCAAATACATCAGTGTACAGAGACATGTAGATGGCTGTTGCTTTGCACTGTGTGAGGATACATCAAGATTATGGATCTATTATATATATATATATATATATATATACATATATATACATATATATATATATATGTGTGTGTATAGCTGCTCCATAATCAACAAGAGTTAATGCAGATAAAAACAAATATCAGAACTATTTATTTCACAGTAACTCATCTTATTTCACACTAACTCATCTTATTTCACACTAACTCATGTTATTTCACACTCACCCTCTCCTCCACCACACCTGATCCTCACCCCATGCTCTCATTCTCCCATTTAAATCCCCATTTCTTACACCTGCTGAAGCCACGCCCCGTACACTCACTTGTCCAATAGGGAAGAGCTGAGCTCGGACACGAGCCCTCAGGGAGGAACTTCCTATTGGTCAATGTGTTCCTTCTGTTTTCAGGAGAGGCGCGCGCGTTGGTTCCGTTATTTTAACCCCGCAGCCGCTAGAAGTAATTATCAGTGGTTAGAGCTGAGGTGATATGCGCGGGAAATATCACGTGTGGGAAAAGTAGCTGTAGTTTATTATATCCTCTGTGGGACATGGTTCTTGTACTTTACCTTCTTACCACATCTTCATTTTTAGTATTTATTTTTATATACTTTATTCATTTCCTCTATTTTGCCTCTTGCTTGTGTTTAGCACATTTTCTCTTTCCACTTTTCCTTCTGTTTGCCCCAATTACTCTAATTTACCCTTTCCCTATATTGTCCTCAATTTTAATTGTTCTATTTTTACCCAATGTGCTATTTTTTTTACCCCTTTATTCCCTTGCTCTATTTCTTTCTATTCTTAGTTTTTGTTTTGTTTACCCCTTGCTTCCCTACCCAATTGTCTCCTTTTTTACTACTTCCTTCTCATGCTCAATTTCCTTCTATTTTACCTGATCCTTTTCTTTATACTGTTTTTTCTTTATTTCTATCCCATATTTGACCCATTTTACTGTTGTTTCTCCTCTCTTGTCTAGTTTCTTCTAGTTTTACCCCCTTCGCTCTCACTTGCCCCATGTTCCTCTATTTTACCTAATTCTTTTCTTTGTCCCATTTCCTTTATTTTGCCACTCCCCTTTTTTTTTTTGCCCTATTATCTTTCGTTTTGCCACATCCCTCCTTTGTCCCATTACCTTTGTATTGCCAAATCTCTCTCTTTGCACCATTTTCCTCTATATTAACCCATCCCTCAATTCTGTCTTCCTTGTTGTTTACCTATTTGGTCCTTTCCCTCTTCACCATGGCAAAATCTGACAGCTGCAGTTCTGCTGCCGGCCGACAGATGCCGCTGCAGATCTTCAGATACTGCTGAAAATAGCATATAAGGCGCGCCGACAAAAGAGGCCTTGAGCTATGAGAGGTACGCCCGAGGCCCTGGGGGGCCGAGTGCCTGCGGCGAACACAGGGGAGAATAGTTCTTTGCCTTCCCTGGAACTTGACGGCGCCTGGAAACTGACAGCGCCCTCTGGCAGATGGTACCTGTAACTGCAGCTGTCAGAGCTGCAGAAGAAATGTGCAGGCAAAGAGGGATAGATCCACCTATTTCCTCTATATTGCCCATTTCCTTTCTTTGCCCCATTTATCTCTATTTTACCTCAGTCCTCTCTTTATCCCATTTCCTCCATTGTGCCCCTTCCCATTTCCATCTGTTTCACTACACCCTCTGTTATGTTCTCAGTGTTGCCCCTTCCACTCTTTGCCTCATTTCCTCTGTTACTCCATCCCTCTATTGTGTCTCCTTTGCCTTTTTACCCATTTCTTCTAATTTACCAATTTCCTTTCTTTGGCCCATTTTTCTCTATTTCTTCACCATTCCTTCTTTTTCTTTGCTCACATTCTCTACTTATTAATTACCTCCTTTTCCACTCCTTAACTCTTTTTAGCCCTTAAAGGAAATGCTGTGTTTGGAAGTATATCTCCTTCTCTGGCCTGTGTCTTCAGCCTGTACTCGGTTAAGAGGTATAATCTGTTGTAGTATATCACTGTCAGTCTTCACATGTCACTAAAACGTTAGGCTCATCTACCCCGCTTAGTTTATCTACCTGAAAAAGATGATACATTGTGTACATCAGTTTTTTTCAACAAAATGCTTACTGATAAAAGTACATCAGGATCACCAAGGCTGCACATTTTTTATTTACTCTTGAAGAACTTCACTTGAAAATAGGCAACATGTTTTTAGAACATATAAAAATAATATAATGTCTAACTTATGACATTTTATACAATTAGGCTACTGTGTTACCTACTGTTTGAGTTTCCATTGATCTACTTGAAATGGTAGGGGACTTTGAATGCAGAGAGAGGCAGCAGAGCATTAACGGCCCTCCCATAGGTTTCTCTTACCTATCCATAGTATTTCCCAAAGCTTAACTCTCATAAAAAAGGCGCAAGGGGGGGGGGGATTCGCACAATGTCAAGACGTTGGTGCGCCATTGGTGTCACAAGACGCTGGCCGTGACTAGGCTTTGGAAAACATGGAAATACTGTGGTTACCGCAGACAATGAATCAAAGGGGTATCGGTTTCAACACTTAATGCCTTAGTGACCTTTTCTGTTTCCCACAGCAATCACTCAACTGAATAACTAGTTAACCTAGTTCCCATTCCTCTCCAGCCTCTCTAAACAACCACTGTCGGTGTTAGATAGAGCTTGTGTTAGAGCTGCAGTACCATTTTGCACTTGGGGATTTCTTATGGGGGGTGAACAGGGATATCTTCTAGGAGGGTCACTGGTGGCTCTATAGTGCTCCCACATCTCCCATGAGATGAGGATAACAAAGGTGCGTGTGTAAACAAGGAAACGAAAACTGTTTTTGTACCCCGTTCAATTGGAAGCATGCTTTTGTGCTCTCTTAGTTTTTCTTCAGTGGCACCCTATGGATGGGCATTTATACTTTGGACATTCATGCAGGAGATATTGATCTTGGACTGATCCCCATGAAAGTCCTACTCTGATGGATGCAGACTGATTGTACAAAATTATGGCTGCTTGCCCAACTATGAAGATCCTGTGTTTTGAAATGGTCAAAAGAATTTTTAAGTTTCATGGATTATGAGTGCATCTGATTAGAAGAGAATCAATAGTGTAAGAGAACCTTTTTTTTTTGCATGACAAAATACCAAAATAAACATTTAAACACCTTGAAGTTAGCAAAATGTCTTGTAATTTCTGACCGTTGAAAATTCGGGTTAACACCCTCTCCAAACCCAGGCTAAAGTAGCATAAAATTCAAAAATTGTTTTGGCCAATCAGGAGGAAGCAGAGGCTGAAACATTTGTATCACAATCTGGGGTTGCTGTCTGTGCTGCAAAGCAGCCTGGGATATGTAGTCTGGCACATGTTAGAAAGTTCTATGTATTTTCATATAAGAGTCTGTATGTGCAGCATATTCACATTGGATTACAACCTTGCAGATTTTCTATTTCCTTCATCAATGGCTGCTGGTGTTTTTTTTGTACACTGGTTTGTAAGCCCCCTAGGTGTGTGCAAATCCAGATAGCAGCGTCCAGCATATAAATTGTAAGTACATTCAACTATTCAACATTTCAATATAATGCATATTTTTCTACTAATCAGTGTCTGTTTCGTAGGAAACATTTGAAACCCAGAAAACTTCTATATACTTTTAAGCTCCGCCAATGGCAGGCAACACTGAACCAGCAAAACTGGAAAATTGAAGTAACAAAACAGTAGAGGTATGGCTTCATTTGTTTCTAAAAGAGGAGGCTTATCCATCTGCCACTCTATTTTTGAATCTGCTAGCTATGACAATATGTTCCTCAAAGATTAAGTCAATTTGTATAACTATGGTGTGGGGGGAATGCTATTGTTTCCACTCTCACTTCTGGCAGTCATTTTGCTGGTAGGCGAATTGGGTTGAAAACAGCATGCTGGTAGGCCTGGTTCCATTATGGTTTAAATGCCACATCATGGGCTGAACCAGGCAAATTGTAGGTCAGCAAAGGGATGCTGCTGGGGGTCATGTCTGCAAGTTGTTTGGTGTTGACATGTTTAAGTTAATCCATCAATCATGTTAATAAAAGTGAAGGCGGCGGCCTTCTTTTCTCCAGACTAGCGCTCTTTATTGTGTCTGCATATGGTTGAGTGACCATCATAGCGAGATGAGCCATGAGCATTATCACTGACACCACTGGTCTCCTCCAATCTGTGGAAGTAAATTAGAAAAATAGCTTCTACTGTATCATAATTGCATAAGAAAAATAGTTTTTCTTCAAAAGAGCATATTGTAAATACAGTGATCTTTGAAAGGGGGCATTATGGTCCCAAACTTTCAGTCCTTCATTTAAAAGAACAAACTATGTGTATTTTTTTTTTTTTGCACAAATAAAATGTATTAATTTAATGACAACTGAAGTCCTTATATTTTGAAGATCTACCTTTAAAATAGGCAACGTGTTTCTAGAAAGAAAATAGTACATTCTCGTAAGTTATTACCTTTTTATTTGTGTAACGATCCGTGAGTAGGGGCTATACAAGCCCAGGGCCACCTGCTATAGACTACAGGCTAACAACCCTCAAGGACCCTTGGGTTCTTGGAAATCTCGGCACCAGCACCCTGATATCTGGCTCCTTGCATCAGAAATCAGCACCTCCGGGCTACCAAGAGACTCCAGATCTGCTTCTTCTTAGGGGGCTTGATAAGACTTGTTATAGTCAAACCTACCCCAGCAGGATCCTACAGAGTCTCCCAGTACCTCCCTGCAGCCATCCAGGAAAACAGGAGCAAAATAGGAGACACCTGACTTCTATATGTCTCCAGAAGTTAACTGTTTTATTTTGAAAAGTCAAAAAATATTTATAGGGGATAGATACAAAGGGGTGTATTAGAGCACAACAATGACAGGGAGTGGCAGACAAACACAAGAGATAAACTCCACATGGGGTCTAACAGTAGCTTCCTGAGAGCAATAGGCTTAACCTCCTCTCCATTTATGCTGCTGTGGAACCTACCATTCTGCTGATCAACTTCCTGAGAGGAGACTTTCAATGCAGAGGAAGCTTCAGTGTGCACCATGGGAATGTGGCAGATAAAAATGCCAGTGCTTTCCATTAATGGAAAGATTATTTTACACACCTTCCTGAGTAAGTAACAAAGAGAATCACCTGAGAAAAGAAAATGAAACTGTTTAAATGTAGTCTATATTCATCTATTGATTTTTATTTATTTTTTGCTTTTAAAAATTACGTTGTCGTTCATCAAGTTTAGTTATCCCAAAGACCATATAGACAAAAACTGTCAACAGTGGAATTTTAAGCAGGAAAACCTGCTGTATGTTTACACCTGAAAGTAAGAAGTTTTCTAGCTGAAAAATATGAATTGTGAAATTCATTTGAAAGGGAGGTTGCAACGATGAATTTGGCCGATTTATTAAATGGTCACTGTAGTGCTCATACAGTAGCGCAGAGGTAGTCAATTACATTTTGCAAAATCCATCAATGTTAAAATAGATTTGTGGATATCACGTCAAGGTCAGAAAAATGCGGTTTTATTCACAGAAATATTATAATATAATAATGGCACATGAACAAAGTTTATATAATCAAGAGGACCAAGGAAAATAACACATTTAAAGTGATAACATTTAAGTATTGAGGCGCTTGTCTATATCATGAAAAGAAAGGATTCCTTAGAGAAGACTCTGATGCTGGGAAAGATTGAAGGTACAAAAAGAAGAGGACAGCAGAGGTGGAGATGGATAGATGAGGTCATTGAATCAATGAGCTTGGGGGAAACTCAGAGGGGCAGCAGCTGACAGATGTGCTAGCTTGCTATGATCCATAGGGTCATAGAGAGTCAGATCCAAACAAAACAACTAATTAAGTGGGCGGGTGTTGTATCCACCCTTATTATGATGTTGTATTGCTCCTATAATTAGTATAAATAAATATTGCAATTTAACTCATTAAGTGGACATTTAAGTCCCTCATTTCTACAACAGGATGTAAAATATTGTAAAAGCCATATACAAGCATTAAACTAAAGTATTTTTTTACTCTGTCCAATAAAGCATAGTAATGCCTCTCGCCATGAATTACAAGTGGATTCTAAGGGGCTGAGGAATTAGCAAGGCCCCCTCCACACACTTTTTACCAATTAAAATAGCTCTAGAAAAAAATTCCATTTATTTTTACAAATACTTATTCTTGTTTTCTATGTAGAGAGCCCCTGTACAGTTCACCTGTTCTTTACTGAGATATAATTACATATTTCGTTCCCCTCTCACGCCCACTGTCAGCAGCTTCTTTCAGGCTGTTTATTTGTATTCTTGTGGCATAAGACATCTTTTAGGGCTGTCTTTGCTCATAAACAAAGTTGTATTCAGGTTGAAATGGCATACTTGATTCTAATGAGATTAAACTGGAATATGAATGAGTTATTATTGCATATTCATAAATCATCCCATAGTCTGAACAACAAGGTTTTCAAAAGAATTACAAGCAACTTTTAACAGTCAATGAATAAGAATATATACATTGGTCAATATGAAAGTGTATTCGGAGATGCTTATTACACTCCTGCAGCACAGAAACTCTGTAGACCAGGGGTGCACAAGTTCAGTCCTGGTGTATTGTGAACAATAGAGTTTGACAGAGATTGGCCCTTTATAGAGCCAATCTGCATGTCAAACCAGAAAAAGACTGTAAATTAAATACAAATCAAATTAGGAGATAGAGATGAAAAGAAACCGGTTGGGTGGATACCAAGCAGAGTACACCATCTACAGCCCACTGGGAGACAAACTCATCTATTCCCCCAGTGGACAAAGCCAGGTGGTACTCTGCCCGGATACGGGAGCGCACCAGTGCCCGGAACATGGCCTCCGGTGACAATGAAACCCCCTCAATCAAACACTGCTTCCTGGACTTATATATAGCCAGCTTGGTTCAGTCCTAGAGGTCCACACACAAGCCTGGATTTGAACATATCCTTTCTGTGCACTGGTGAGTCAATCAGGATGACTGAAGAAGTGATTGACTCACCTGTTCGCATTAGGGATATAATCAAATCCAGGCCTGTATGTGGCCTTTCAGGACTGAACGTGTGCACCCCTGCTCTAGAGGAAATGCTGAAGCCAGACAACTGTATGGAACATTTTATGAACAAACAAAATCTTCAAAAAAATTAGATGTACTATAAAATGCTTTTACGTTCTTGGCTTAAACAGCTGATAATGTTGTTAGTTACATACTTTGCAAATATGGAAAGTTTTTCGTAAACAAAAGTAGCCCTTAAAGAGCTGAAGATAAACTTGATACTCGGGTCTATCCCTCTTTGCCTGCGCATTTCTTCTGCAGCACTGACAGCTGCAGTTACAGGTGTCATCTACCAGAGTTTTTGGGCGTTTTCAAGTTCCAGGGAAGGCAAAAAACTATTCTCCCCTCCGACGTTGCACAACTCGACGGCGCTGAATCAACAGCAAGGTCATTGATATGTTCGGCGTGGGCACTCGGCCCTCCAGGGCCTCGGGTGCCCTTCTCATAGCTCAAGGCCTCTTCTGTCGGCGCACCTTATATGCTAAAATCGGAATCACCATCTGTTGGCCGGAGGCAGAACTGCAGCTGTCAGATTTTACAATGGTGAAGAGGGAAAGGACCTTATACTCTTCTCCAGCACTGGATAGGCTGCAGCACTGCATAAATACACATTATTTATCTTTTTGTGCTTTCAGTGTACCAGCATCACTGGTGTTAATAACTTTTATCTATGCACAGCCCTGGCTCCAGATTTTGTTATTCTGGAAATGGGCAAAATAATTTATACCTTGTTGTGGTAAAGGGGCTTGTGTACTTCAAGAAGCTATGAGGGATACCATATAGGGTCACTCTAAATGAGCAGGTCATAGCAGAGAAGTCAGACAAATCACAGTCCACTTAAGAAGAAACTGGCAACCCACTCCAGTATCTTTTCCACAATAACCTTATGGATAAGCACGACCAGACACAAGAGTGGCGTCCTGTGGTCCATAGGGTCATAGAGAGTCGGACAAGTCTGAACGACTAAACAACAACAAAGCTTCATTAGGCAGAAAGAGTCTTAAATATAATTTCACTAGACAATGTAAGCATCCATAATACATAGGTGAAAGTTATGCGTGTGAAAGCCTTGTTTACATTTTGTGGATCTGCCTCTGAGCATATGCTGGGAAGGGGGTAATTGTCAAATGTAAAATTGCCCAACATTTTAACAAATGCTACTCTTCCCCCTCCTCACTCTCCCTCTACTCAGTAGATAACAATTATACTCAGTCTCAGGCCGTACTTATATCAGATAAGATTAAAGCTCTCTACTGTATGTGCAAACAGAATTTTCTCTTAATATGGATTTATATTCATGGGTTATACGACAGCTAAAGTTTATAATTTGTCACATACTTCACAAAAGTGAGTTTTTTCCTAAACTTGGTGCTTTAATTACATTTACTTACCTACCCTCACTTTTAGACGAGATATTAGATAATTCTGTCATGAGTGCACTGGCCGGGGCAGCAACAGTTGCAGCAAGGAGCTGCTAGATGGCGCTGCCGAAATTGTGCACAGTTTGCAAGCACTGCTGAGAGCATATACAATTTCCAAGCTTAAACATTTACCCTAACCCTAAAGCTGTGATATTGGCAGCAAAAATGTTGGCAGCACCATCTAGCGGATGCTCCCTGCCATCGCTGCTGCCTGTGCTGCTGGCCAGCAGGCGCACTAATAACAGGAAAAGACAGAGATACTGGTGGTTTCCTTATCCTCTTTCTTTTCTATTCCTTTATCGCACCTGTAATAAAACCAAACTCCCCAGTTCTGTGGTGACATGTGAAGTGTTGACTGGCCACAGGGCTGAGATTTCATGTTTGTGCTTCCTCTTGGAGCATAAGACGCAGCTGCAAATGTGCATAGGTCCAAAAGGAATTTGCCAGACATCCACCTGCTGCCTTCGAGTTGCAGATTATCTATTTGTTTTAACTCCTTCAAATCTGCTATTGCAATAATTCATCAGTGACCAATAACAAGATTATACTACAAGCAGGACATGGCTTTATTAAAAAACAATGGAACAGCGCAATTCACATGTATTCTTTTAATTTTGCTCAAAAGTTATCATATTTACAAAGATTTCCTTTTACACTGAACTTGTTTATTTTCTACTATCTTAATAAGCAGGTCCTTCAAAAAGGTGACATCCCTTTATCCAACTATCACATCTGCATTTAGCACTTACATACAGCTTAGAACTATTATACAAATATATAGGTGTAAAGACATTCATATATATTACATTTAAATATTACAACTGATTTATTCATTCTATAAAGTGAATTTATATAAAAAACACAACCCAAATACAATATTATTAATTTCTATAGTCACAATTTGATTACTTTTAATTATTGTATTCTTTTAGGTTTTCGCAAAATATTTATTTTAAAAATCTATTAGTCTCCCGTTCAGTTTTTATACTTAGAATCGGGATTCTCATATATGTTCCAACACCATTTTGTAATGCTTGAAAAAGTGATGCACTTTGGCCACAAGTCTCTTAAGTACACTGAATGGTCATGCTTAATTTAGTTATTTATTTAAGGCAGCATCTTCACCATATTCACACATGTTCACTTTGTAATTCTCTCATTTTCTGATATCCTTTAAAAGGTTACGAATGTGTTTATTTGTTTGTCGATTCATCTTTTGCTAGAAACATTTTGCTTTGTGGCTTCTATTAAAATAGGAATCAGCATGGCTGGCGCAATATATAGCCTATTCATCACATTTTATTCATAATTGTTAGCAAATATCTAGTTATACGTTCAAATTCTTGTTTCCTTGGGTGCAATAGCTTGATATATATATATATATATATATATATATATATATATATATATATATATATATATATATACATAATGTGTGTTTTTATATATCTACATATACATAAATATACACAGGGATGGACAATAATATTGCATAGGAGCCAGAGAGGGGTTCCATTTGTAGAGATAAATTATATTTCTGAAAACAACAAATCAGAAGCCCAACTCCTGGGCTCCCGCTACTTTCCACCCCTGTCTATATATCCATATAATCAATGCTTCCTGTGCCATTTTCCTGCTTCTATAAATATAGACTAAAGAATCAATCAAAATATGGACACCTCCTATCGAATAAGGGCCCTTGATGCACAATGAAGGGGAGCATTTTTAGTAATCAAATTCTATATTATGATTCCAAAATAACTTGATGATTTAAAAAAACAAAAACATATTGTTCTTTTGATAGTAGATCATTATTTACTGGCGCAAGGTATAGCTAAATAATAGCTACACAGCCTGTGTCTACATATGTTGCAGTGGGCAGACCCATCTGGGAATTTGTGTTTGATTCTAATCAGTAAAACAGAGCTTGTAAGCACTTCTTAATAAAATAAAGTACATAAGAAAATAGGTACACAATATATTATATATCTAGTAAAATCCAAAAACCTTCCATATCCCTTTTTTAGTTATAATCAACTGCAGAAAAACATAGGAATACATTTAATTAGTAAGTTCTGCTGCCTTTTTGAATAGCAAAATACAAGTTATATTATTTACATACATCTTGTGTACTTCCATATAAGATCAGTATATATGTTAAGGAAGACGTTCCCTTTGAAATGTATTTTTTATTAGTTTATCGCTTTATTTACACAATCCCCACAGCACAATTGTATCCAGTTCTGTTAGGTGATTAGGTCATTATTACAACAGTCTCATTGCAGATTTTACATTCCCATTAGTTCTGGCACCACATAGGAGATATACTTTCCATCCAGGATCTCCTCCACTTCTCCGTGTTTCACCAGCCAGCACTTAGCCACATGAGCTTTGGCAGTAGAGTCTTTCATGGTTTTCACCACAAGAGTAGCGGGGGCGGTTTGGTTATTTCGACTCAGGATTGCTGAGAGGGTCAATTCATTGCTCGGTTTACTCTCAATGACTTCTATGTTAGCGTTCTGAAACTGGCCTGAAAAATAACAAGAGAGAGCAAATAAATGTGAAATAAATACACAATATTATAAATATGATAATAAGTCACAACCTTTTTATAACCTTATCCTTCCCTTCTTTCTGAATTATAGTATTACACAGCAAACCTTGAGCTAGTGAATGGGGGACCCTGGTGCGATATAATTTGGGCCCCCCTTGCAACTTCTCTATCTACTCTAATAATGAGCAACGTGTGTGTAACGCCTGCACAGTGCTCACTACGCAGGTGTCACATGTTGCTATGTAATCTAACAACTGCACATGCGTGACAAAGTCTTGCATGTGTGGTTGCTTATATTTGTGTATGTGTAAATACGTAGAAACTGCTCATGCTCTATTTCTGCGGATGTGCACACCAGGGGGAGGGAGTAGTAGACACAGAGAGAGGTCACGGAGAGAGACAGAAGGCGCAGAAAGAAGGCACATAGAGCGCAGACAGAGAGACAGCGGGCACAGAAAGAGGATCTAAAGAGAGAGAGACTGAGGCCAAAGACAGAGAGAGGTCACAGGGAGAAGTTCTATATATATATATATATATATATATATATATATAGAGAGAGAGAGAGAGAGAGAGAGAGAGAGAGAGAGAGGGCAGAGAGAGGTTGTCATGAATCACCCAGGGGCCATATTGGATTTGGTGTGAACTATGCTGGGGCCATTTTGTGACTGGCAGCAGTGGCCATTTTGGGCTGGGTTATCTTCCACATGCTGTTGCCATGTGGAAGAACAAAAGGTTTGGGTTGTGGTGATTATATGTTAGTATTATGTTGTATATTGTATTAGGGATTGATTGTATTTAGTTAACCATTCCCCATTGTATAAACTCTCAGTCAGGAGTTGGCAATATGGTCCTTAGTATAAACAAAGAGATTTGCCAGACAGCCAGGCACCTAGATAACAATGGGGGGGCCTAGGAGTTCAAACAGGAAGTGTCCCCTGGGACAGCCTGGGTCAGAATGAGCTTGGTGGCCACGCCTGGGGGTGGCCCATGGGAGGGGTCTGGTGGTTCCCATAGCCTACCTCTGTTACATTGGACAGAGGTAATTAGGTTACTCTGGAGGTTACCCTATTGGCCAGAGAAAGGGGAAAGGTTGATCCACTGCCTCCACTGTGTGTGTGTGAAATGTTTTAAATATGTTGTTCCAAAAAAAACGTGGTTCATAATTTTCATCAAGACGTGGCGTGTAGATGTATTATTTACCCGGGGACATATGCTTGCAGTAAGATTCGTCAGACTTACTGTCAATATTGCTCAGTCTAAACCAAGGGCTGAGACATGATGTTCCTGTACTCAAAGCTACTCCAAGGTCCAGAGTAACCCAAATCCGGTCAGCAGACCCCAGCCAGAGAGTGGGTCGTGACAGAGATCACAGGGAGAATATATATATATATGTATATTTGTACAGTATATATATATATATATACAGAGAGAGAGGGCACAGAGACAGTGAGAGGGCAGAGAGAGAGAGAGAGGGGGCACATATAGCACATGATACTGTCATTTATGATGGGCACGTTACTAGTTCATTTCATAAAGGTCAACAATAATATATGTCAATGGTCAGATCACCCCTATGGTCTATAAAAGCAATTATCTGCCATCCTTCAGTAATAAATGAATATTTCTCCTTAATTGGCAGTAGCAGAGGGCCCCAGTGCTTTGCACCTAATGCACCAACAGTAGCTTCACCACTGCCTCGAGGAGCTGGAACAGTGGTATTTGATTTCTAACAAGTCCAAAATGTAGGTTTAGGGTGTTCATTTATTAATTTAAGTCAAATTTAGGTCTATTGATCTACATATGCTTTTGTGTACATTTGTGTCATTATAGATATTCTTTTCATTTTTATATAAGTTGTAAATGTTATTTTTAATAATTCATTAAATAGTGAAAGTAGATTGTAAGTCTAAGAGTTTTCAATCTTGCTATGTACTTTAGTGAAAGCACTGTATATATTTTATTTTAAGCACAAAGACAGGACCTTTCTTCATTGTGTTAATATTGCTAACTTTGAAGGAATATGTTGACACATTACAAATAAAGGAAATAAATAGTGGTCCTGTTTTTGCACCGTTAAAAGGACACTGTCACCCCAACTGGTTTCATCTTAAAGAGCATGTACAACTGTCTCTACACTGTGCTAGCCTTTTTTTCTTTTCTGAGAAATATACCGATAGTATTGTTTTTGAGGCTAATGTGTGGCTCAATATGCTAATTCTTGGTACTTTTATTTTGGTGAGAGAGGTGTTCTGACTGAACGACAATATTGGAGTTAATTGTTTTGGCCACCACTGGGATATACAAGCAGACTGTGATTGTAATGTGTACCTCAAAACTCATTTGTATAAAATGAAACACAAATAATAGTGTATTTCTCAGGAATGGTAGACTTGATTTTGAGGCAATGGAGATGCTTTAAGGTGCTTTGAGTGGTAAAAGTATTAATGTGGTGGGATCTTTTGGTCTTTATAGTGCTATTGTGGTTTGGTTTTGGTTAGTACAGAATTTCAGTTATGGCAGTTTATGGACTGTGAAGGTTCTAGGTGTGTGTGATATTTGGACGCTCTAGGTGCTAAGCTTATTCAGCTTTTAGCATGCATAGGTTTCTACAGATATGTGGTTTGGTTTTTTTTAGGTCCTAAAGTGTTATGTTTTTGGGATGTCCATTTGGTAGATTAGTGTTTTAAGGGACTGCTGTGGGGATTACATACAAGGGTTTCATTTATTTATTTAACAACTGATTCCCAATGTCATCAATATTTGAAGAAAAAAATGCAGCTTTTAAAATGTACACTACATTCCCAGCAATTTGTCCTAATGTGAGCCTCCTGGACAGATCTGCTGTATCTAAAATGGAGGAACATCTGCAATTCTCAAGTTCAAGTGTAAGCTTTTAAAAGCTATATTGACTTTTTTCTTCAAATTTTGATTTTATTATTTATCACTTATAAAATAAATAAATGAAATCCTATTGTATGACAACTACAGTAGTCCTTTAAGTGCTATTGAGGTGCTAAAGTGATGGAATATGTTGGCACATTACAAATAAAGGATACAAAATATTGTGCTGGAAAGCTTGTGGTCTTCAGATTTCAGGGTTCCTGAAGGATTAGGATGGCATGTAGGTGAAATGCTCATCGTTTTTTATAGTGCAATAGTTCCCTTGTTTGTAGTGATAAGGGGCAACAGGTAAATATTTAATAACATATTAGTTGCTCATATATGGATTTTAGTAAATTATTGACTACTAAAAAGAATATATTATAATAGAGGCCGCACGGACACAGAGAGAGGATAGGAACATACCAAGTAGGCCTCCAGCGCTCGAGGATAAGCCGTCCCCTTTGACAATGTAGAAGCCCAGGTGGTCCAGCTGCAGGTAAGTTGGATGCTTATAATGATGGAACATGATCAGAAGCTCCACATGTTGCTCGATCCACACAGTGACATTAGTGAAAGCCGATACTTTGATGGCCAATCTTGGCTTTCGTATTAGAGCTGGACGGTTGGTGGGAATAGTCAACTGATTCTCTCCCTTTAGTGTCAAACTATCAAGTGTTACATTGATGAGGTAGCTGGCACGAGGCCGGTTAATGATGATGGTGATAACATCAAAGAACGTGCGCAATCTGTTCTCGTAGCCGACTTTCAGTGGGGCCCACCGCAAATGGCCATTTACTGTGATACCTGTTGAGGGAGGCATGGCTCTTAGTATAGATGAAGATTAAATAAATAAAAACAGTTCATTATTCATGAATTTTCACAATTTTATATTTTCAAAATATTAATAAACTTTTCTACTTCATGCAAAAAAGGGAGAGTAAAAACATGTCTTCATAGCTTGACATATACATTAGCTACAGTATAACTGCATCAATATGTCAAGTGTGAAACTTTACACTATATGACTTTTGTCATCTTCAGTTGCTGTTGTGTGGCTAATGAACAAAGGTGCATGGATCCTTGTAGTTTGTTAGAGGAACAATCCCTTGTCAGTGCATCTCTGCAGGCCTCACCCAGGGAAGAAGTTAAAACCAGTGACGTCATTCATGTTTCTTTTATTACAAGCTTGGAGAGCCCTGCAATAGACTCACAGGACAATGCAGTGGTCTGTCTAATCACATTTCACATTAGCCTTATATAAATTTGGCAGACTTACGTTGCTATTAAATTAGAAAGGGCTGCGAGCGAGAGACGCTATCTTGTTTGCGGCCGTCGGATTTGCCTATTCGAACGCAAACAATTAATCAACCTCGCAGTTACGGATTTGAATGGAGCCAATGGAAAAAGAGATCATAAGCATTACGTCACTGACAAAGGGGAGGGTAGATTACAGTATATGTCGTAACACATTGATTGCAGGGATCGATATAATCATAAAAATTAAGTATTTTTCTAGCCCGATTTGCGGGCTTGAGAATGTTGTGCTATTAATTCTAAGACCTAACATCACTTTCCCTTATAATACATGTACAGTAGAGTGTTTTTATTTACATTACAAGTGCTACGTATTGTACTTTACCCCCCTTGCGTTGGCCTCTGGGCTCCATTTGCATGTTACGTGCTTGCTAGCAAGTGACCACGTTGCACTTTAATAGCTGAATTAAACAATTAGCGGTTATGGGCATGAGAGATTAAAGAATTTACGTGTGCGAAGTTCAACGTTGCTCTCCATGTAGCCTATTCTCGGCCATCCTGCGTGTTAACATGCAAAGCCCGCTGCGAGCAAAGTTACAAGGCATCTTAGCCACGCAAATAGCCCTAAGATGTTAACACGTAGCTCCAATTTAATAGGGCTCTTAGTCATTAGATTATTAATTTAGGCAAGCAGTAATGTTTCTCACCAAATAAATAAAAGTAACTTATTGAACAAATCAGCATGGCTACAGAACAGAAGTACAAAATAGAAGATTTCTTACTACATAGCATAGCAAAACATATTTTTCTCTGCAGGTTATGTTGCTCTGGAAAGTTATAGACTTAACCTGATTTTCACATTTTGATTCAAACGTAGATAACATCGCAGAAGAGGTGAAAAGTGGTGGCTGTACCTGCAACAGGGTCTGACAAAAGCCTCAGGATGTCCCCGGGTCGTCCATCTAAGGTAAAACACAGCTTCTCCTTGGTACCAGGCAAATTCACCACAAAGTGAGGGTCTCCATCCACTGCCACACAAACATACCAAAAATCAACTCTTTAATGAAGGATAAAAAGTTTACAGCAAAGGCAAACTCAATAGACAAGTTCATGTAGTTAAGCTGTAAAATTATTCTATTTATTAAGCTGCTACTGCAGTGTTGTAATTCTACGTTGACCAGCAAGGCCAGGCCAAGATCAGCACATTTTTAGGAATATGCTGAAATTCTGCAATTGTTTAGGATTTTCAAAAAATACAAGAAAAAAAAGCAATAATTAGAGAAATTAGCTTACTAAGACCTGAACTAAAAAGCATTGCAAACATTTCAAATAAGATTACCAGTTCTTTTGTTTTACAGCTATGTATGACCAGTAGGTAGCAGTATATATCCCTAACTAGAGAAATAAACAAAATACAGTGCAAACCAATGTAAGAACAACTGGTAGAACACAAATATTTCGACACAGAAATAAAATAGCATCATTCAAGAAGAAACCAAAAAATAAAACGCCCTCTGCTGCCTAAAAAAAAAACAATTCTCCTTTTTGTTCAGACGTAGAGGCACAAAAATGCCTCTGAGGAGCATACAAGCATCAAATCTGACATTGTTATGAACCTAACACCTTGATTGTCTCAGATTTGAGGCCGAATTTTTCCTATCCAAAACAATTAAGGGGTGAATACAGCCACCCATATGAGCCCCCAATAACCCTATCTAATATGAGCTGCATACACTCTAATATCCTATCTACAATGATCCAAGGGATCCCCAGGATTCCCCCTAATACCTGCTATGAACCAGGAAACTCTATGGATTCCCCCTGAGCCTCCCAAATAAGAGTACTATATCTCACTTTTATCGACGTACAGATTGATCCATTTATATTAATTCAATCACCAAATAATATCCAGTGCAGTTGAGTTTAAAAAAAAACTACAACGTGCTAAATACACGAGACACACTAGCCAAGATGTTTGTAGATGTCTTGTATAATTTGGTGGAAGAATGAAGCAAACAACTTGAAAATGTTGGTAACCATAGGGTTGAGGGAGGGACAGATACATTTCTCTTTGTATTACCTGGACCTGAACTGAAGCTTTGACCAAAATGAATGTAGTTTGCTGTCACTGCAAAATCTACCTGTCACTGTTTGGCACTCCTGTCTCTTTAGTTCTTAAAAGAAACTTGTGGAAGAATTCAAGACTATACTGTAATGTACTGTACTGTAAATTACTGTCATTTTGACTCCTAGACAATAAGGGATGCAATAGCAATGAGACTAATAAGGAGAAAGGAACTTACCTGAGGACATGAACGTCTGTAGCCCGGGAGCCCCAACTACATATGCTGCAAGAAATAAAAAGTCCAGGTTATTTATTGTACAGAACAGCCAGACTGGGCCAGGTGGTGACAGGTTGTTTACTATAGGATCTCTGCAATATTCTTTAATACCATTTCGCAGGTAGGATATGGAAGGTTCATGGATTTTACTAAGTATATAAAATACATCTATTTACTTTTACATACTTTATTTTATTAAGAAGTACTTGCAGTATATGCAGACACAAACTCTGTAGGGCTGGATGTGCAGTGTAGTGTCCTTTTACCTATCAGGGACCATGTCTTAGCATGTTGCTGAGAGATGGTCACTGACTGGTAAGTATGAGAAACAGCAAGGACATCAGCGTCTGTGTCTTTGTGAGCTGCAGAGGGCAAAACCATACAGGGACTACTTGTTTGATTTTAGCCAGTAAAAACAGAGCTTATAAGCACTTAGCATTAATAAAATTAAGGACATAAAAGTAAAGATACACAGATATGTTATATACCTTGTAAAATCCACAAACCTTCCATATTCCTTTAAGGCATGAAACAGAAAGTGATTTCCTTAATAAATAAATGCCTTCCTGCCTCACAAAATGACAATTGGATTTCTCATTACAATAAAATAACTATGGTAGGTTTAAAGAGACTGTATATAGCTGTCATAAATCCAGCTGAGAGTGAGTTCAGAATTTGACTACCCTTGAAATAAAATGTAATTACTTTGTATGTACCAATGGATGAACAAATCCTCATTTTACCACCTAAATGTCATTTATCCATGCCATTTACATTAATACAGAAACCCTGAAATATGTATTAATAAAAACACAGAAAAATAGAAATACTGAACTAAGATATTAAACTAGAGGGAAGAAGATGCAAGGATAATTTGTATTACTTAAAAAAAAAGGTGGTGGATGCTATCTTAAGAATTCTTTACACCTTAATGCTTTGATTAGATGGGCCTATTTGTTTGTATCCGTCATCAACATTTATGTTCTTACCGTGACTATCAAAGTCTTCATCGAAATCGTCATAATTAGCTGCAATAGAAGCACAAGTGTAAGGAGTCAGAGTTTCAACCATATAGATATAGAAGGATGAGTGTGTATCTCTCTCTGAAGCATTCACTTGCTTCATTAACTCACACATTTCTAATCTACTTTACTGTTTCACACAACGCACTGTATTATTTATAATGGTATGGCTCTAATGCAGGGATCAGCAACCTATGACTCTAGAGCTAAATGTGCCTCTGTACAGATCATCATGGCAAGCCTACATTTCTCAACATGAATTCATTATTAGCTGATATTAGATGATTGTTAGTTTGCTTCATTGATTCTTAAAAGGCGCAACAGACATGATCCATCCCTTCTGTTTATGTGTCGGTGTGCTGTTTCATATAAGAGTATCCAAATCATAAGGATGGTCTTTTACACTGTCTCTTTTTGGTCCCTTGCTCTAAGTGTCATGAATCAGCCAGTGGCCATATTGGATTTGGTGTGAACTATGCTGGGGCCATTTTGTGACTGGCAGCAGTGGCCATTTTGGGCTGGGTTATCTTCCACATGCTGTTGCCATGGGGAAGAACAAAAGGTTTGGGGCCCACTTGTTATGGATATATTGTTATGTTGTGTGCTAGGGGATAAAGTATTATAAGTTTACCCCTTAGCATATCCCCATCCCTTCCATGTTTAGGCTCATTGTAATGGGTGTCATGTGAGGGAGCTGGTGGGATGTGTTGGTTCTATGTGTGTGAAACATTGTATGTAGTATTTGTAAATATGAATGTATGTTATTATATTAGTATGTCATTATATTGTAGAGGGGAAGCCGTTGAATACAGCCAAACCTCCTTTGTTCCCAAAGGCCTGTTAATCCCATTAGCTAAGTATCCAGCAGAGAACTAACAATGGGAAGCTCACAGCTGGAGAGCAGACAGGCAGGCACCCAGAAACAATGGGATGGCCTGAAGGCTTCTCATGGGCACAAGAGAACCAACGTATGCTTTGCCCTGGAGAGTCAGACCCCAAATGAATTAGTTGGCCTCGCCTAGTGGGCGGACCTGGGAGGGGACTTTTGGTTCACACACAGTTCCCCTTCATGATTGGCCAGACGTCATTTGGGGCTGGCTAACGGTAGCCACTTCCCCCATTCTTGTGTGATGTGGTTAAATATGCTGTTCTAAAATAAAACATGGTTTCATAATTTTCATCAAGACTTTGTGTGCAGGTGTATTATTGACCCAGGGGCATATGCTGGCAGAGGAGATCGTTTCTGACTTCCTTCCAGGGTTCCCAGGCACACTACCAAAAGCTGGGACTTATGCTCTTGCATCCGCAAAGAAGGTCCATTGGTCTGAGTCACCCAAATCTTAGGTCTAAAACCTACAGGAGATAAGAGGACTAGGATCCTCTATACTCCATCATCATTGTAGGTTGTGACACTAAGGGCTCACTTAGTTTGGCTCTTTATAATATGTTACAGACCCCTGCTTTAGTACTATTTTTTTTTGTCTGATTGTAGCTTCGATGTCTTAATGTCTGATTTTACTGTTTGTAAATTTTTTTAATTTTTTCTGTGGAATTTTGAAATGAAAAAAAATAATAATAAAATAAAATAAAAAAAATCATTCCACTTAAGGGGACATGGAAGGTTTCTGGATTTCACTAGTAATATAATATGCATATATGTCTGTTTACTTTTATGTATTTCATTTTATTAAGAAGTGCTTCAAAGTTCTATTTTGTGTGCCTAACATCATACAATTTGTACCCGTTTGGGTCTGCCCTCTGTAGCTCACAAATATACAGACTGTTAAGTGCAGTGTTTCAAATTAGCCAATCAGTGACCTCTCTCAAGGAGTCTGTTGCAGAATGTTGCCACAGATTGGATACTATGAGACAATGCATACCCTATACTTAGAAGTACACTGTCTTCATGAGCTGCAGAGGGGAGAAACCAGTTATGAACTATTTAGAAGATTTCAAGCAGAAAAAAACAGAGCTTTTAAGCGTTTCTTAATAATATAAAGTACAGAAAACTAAATAGATATCTATATATATTATATTCCTAGTGAAATCCAGAAGCCTCTCATCTTCCTTTAAGAACCAGCTGTGTGACCCACAAACCTTTCTAGGTTACAAAAAGATATGGGCCAGATGTACTAATGGATGATATACTAGATAACTACTTTGTTCTCATGTTATTCTATGAATTTAATATCTGCAAGAATTCAACCATGCTGTACACTTAAAAAAACAATGACGGTATAATACTATATACTCTGCTCTGTCTCTCCCTCTCTGTGCCCTCTCTCTCTTTCTCTCTCCCTCCTTCTGTCTCTCCATCCCTCCTTCTATCTCCCCCTCCTTCTCTCTTCCCCCTTACATCCTTCTTCTCTCTTCCCCCCTTCTTCTTCGCTCTCCCCCCTCCCCTCCTATTCTTTCTCCCCCTCCCCTCCTTCTCTCTCTCTCCTCCCTCCCTGCCTTCTCTCTCTCTCCTCTATCTCTACCCATGTTTCCTCTCCCCCCATGTTTCTCTCCCACCCCATACTCTGTCTCTCTTTCCCTCCCCTGGGTCTCGCCCCCCCTGTCTCTCCCACCCTCTCCTGTCTCTATCTTTCTTCCCCCGTGTCTTTCCTACCCTCTCCTCCCACCCTTTCCGTTCCTTATATCTCTCCCAGCCACCCTTTCCCTCCCCTGTGTCTCTCAGCCACCCTCTCTCTCCCACCCCCTTATGACATGCAATATGTGGCTTGCGCCGCACATTGCTCATGCGCTCACGGCAATTGCCGCCATCTACGCACGCCAGTCATTTCCTAATATAGTTTTGGTATGTGCGCATGAGCGGCTAGCATTACACACATACGGAAACTATATTGGTGATCGTGGATGATTACATTTACCTTTCTACTTCAACCCCTTCACACTGATCTTCACTAAGAACCTTCCTTTCTCCATATCCACTCACGACAACCTTCATTCTCGGTCCATACCCATTCTCTGGCACCCTATGTATCTCTCCATACTCACTCACTGCTACCACTTTTCTGAATATTCACCACCATTCTCATCTCCATGCCCAATCACCATTTAATTTAATTTCCTCTTGATTATAAGCTACTAAAATATTGCCTGTCAAAAAATGACGGCAATGAAATTGTAAGTGAGCTAATGCTGTTTGGTGTATGGTAATTAAATAAATAATACATTAATAAAGTAATATACTTTACCTATTTTGAAGTAATATATGCAGGAAGCATTGTGTTGAAGAGCTGACAATCTGGTTTGATGCTGCGGCAGCATACAATGTGTGTTTTCAGTGCTGTGGAGCTGCTGTGTGTGATGAATGTGTGCAGCTATGTAGCTGTGTCCTTTCGGATTGTATAAGTTATTGTTCTAAAATGGCGGCTAATGTGTGGTATGCGGCTGTGGCTGATTTAGCGTGCTTCGTTTCGGATGTCGTCCGACTTTTTCGGAATATCCATAGCTGTTTGGTGGTGTTTTGCGTGTTTAGGGTCCTTTAGCCTCGTTTTCGTTTTGTTCGGCGCCCATTTTTTCTCTCGCTTAGGTGATTTTCGTGTGCCTAAACTCCAAAATTTGGAGTTAAATCGAGGTGTAACTTCACTTGCAGAGGTCCTGGGTGCACCACATTGCTGTGGGTAACCTTTTTATGTGTGTATTTATTGTGTTTGTAATGTTTTTGGGGTTGCGTCCTTGTTTTTGAATCTCGTACTTCTTTTTTGTTTTTTTTTGTGTCTTTAGACTGCTGTAGCCTCGTTTTCGTTTTTTTCGGCGGCCATTTTTTCTCTCGCTTAGAGGATTTTTCAGTGTCTAAACTCTTTTATTTGGAGTTAAATTGAGGTGTAACTTAATTTTCAAGGTCCTGGGTGCCCCCCCCCCCCCCCCCCCCTTGCTGTAGGTAAGCTTTTTATGTATTTGTTGTTTGTATTTATTGTGTTTTTCATGTTTTCATGTGCGCGGGTTTTGGACGATTTTTGCGAGGTCGTAATGGGGTGTAACGTTTTTCGTATTTTGCTTTTGTATTTACGTAAATTTTGCGAGGTCCGCAGTTGCTGGCAAGGAGCGCCTTCGGTGTGATAATTAGCAGGGCCATCACAACATCTTAATGTTTGTAACTACTACTCTGAACTGGGGATTGTGCAGTGGAATGGAATATATACTGGCACTTTACACATAAATAATAGTATTAAGACACAAGAAAACTGAACTTCAAGTCCTATCAAAATAAATAAGGACATTTATGTACCCCTTTCCCTTCAATACTCAGCAAATACAACATTATAGGGGAATTTAACCTACCTTCAGAACTGTAAAGGTCTGGATCCCCTGGAAACAGAAAAAGAGCAGAGTTAATTATCTGAATGCTAACTGGCATGTTCACACTAGCAGTTATGCTGGTCAATATTGTAGCTTTTTTATTGTACGTTATATAAATTATTATTAGCTGAATATCAGGCAAACATTACAAACTTCAATGCATGCTTTTACTGATATAAAATGTATTTTTTAATAATATTTGGTTGACAGATTTTAGTTTTAAATTATTCCACATTTGGGACCTTTATAGTTTCTCTAAATTATTTTCCATGAAAATTGTTAATAGGCTGCTTATTCTAGAAAAATCACTTCCTGTGTAATTTCATGTGAGAGTCTAAATATTTCCTATGTGATTCTAAGGATTCTTTTAGGAAATCATGGCAACACTCAAATAGACAGAACTAAGATGCTGGAAACAAGCAGTGTCACGTTGTCAGCTCTGTCTATTTAAATGTGCATACAGAAACTGAGTTTCTGCTGTTTCTTCTCACCTTGAGATGTTGAATTTGTAGACAACCTAACAGCCACTGCCAGGGACTTGTCAGACAATGCAAATGATATATCACATTTGATTTTAACGGCCAGAAAGGCATTTCAAAAACAAGCGTCACACTCACATATTGTGAGTAAAGTATGTTCACTAGTGCGCATACGCATGTCCCGGCCAGCAACACGCACATGCTAGTTGTGGCCCGGAACAATTGTAAACGCGTTGATAAAGAGAGAGGGAGAGAGAGCACACAGAGAGAGAGACACAGAGGGCCCATTTATGACGGTTTCTAGCTACAAGTTACACATACAAAATAACGAGTAATATTGTATTATATACTTTCTTATATCCACTTAAGTCAGTTGTAGCTTAAGAAAATTGTGAAGTACATAACAAGCTAACAACATTCGCAGATAAATATGCCATGAATATAAAAACATTTATACATTTTGTCCAAAAATGTAATTTCACCATGCTGTGAACGCACCCATTGATGCATGAGTGGGTGGGTTCACAGCAGGGTAACCAGAACTTACAAGTTCACCTGCTTTCTTCTGAGCATATGCTCTTCCTCCGTCATTAATAAAGCACACACCTCAAGCTCTAAGCCAATAGGAAGTGTTAAAGCACATGTCTGCCAAAAATGATGGCATCCTCTATGAATGTTCATGGCTTATATAGATGCTAATGTTATTAGTTATGTTACATACTTCACTAACATCGGAAGTTTTTTTCCAGACTAAAGTGGCCCTTTATAATAGAGGCTCCTGACCACAAGACATTTTTGTGAACTCACCTGCAAAAGTTGTTGTAAAATAGCTATAAACTTCAGGGGGGTTTAAGGACTCCACATATGTTGCATATGAATATGTGGCAGACAATAACTCAGTATCTTCTGGGAGCATGATGAGTCTAAGGGAAGTTGGGTTCAGAGGGAATGAAGTGGGCATTGATTGGCTTGAAGTTGCTTGTGTTGTATCCCATGCAATTTCCATTGTAGCCAAGTTTGTAACATCAAGTGGCACAGGACTTGTTGGTGACAATGGCGCTGATCTGGTTTCTGTTCCCGGTATAGTGACTGAACTGGTTGGAGCCACAGAGGTCATTAGAGCAAATGCAGAAGAAGCTCTCTCTGTCCTGGTTTTAGATGTTGCTGCTGGCACAGTGGCCCGTGGACGTTGCATGGAAATGCGGTTTGTAGTGATACTGGACCTGGGGTCTGAGACAGTGGCAAGTGTGGACATCCGAATTGGAACAACTGTTGTGAGCTTCTCAAACACAGAACTTGTTACTAATGGTCCTGCAGTGAGGCCAGTCTTGCTTACAGTTCCTGTGGCTTGGGAAGCTACTGTAGTCCTTGTGGAGGTTTGTCTAGTTGATGTTATGGTGGTAGTTGTTGGTTTGGCAGTTTTGGTGGCAGGCTTAGTCAGCCTAGGTGCAGAAGTGGCCTTGGATTTTGAGACAGTAGTGCTTGGGACAGAAGTAGTGCTGGTTGGCGACTGAGCTGAAGATGTAGAAGCTGCTGTGGTGGGCATCAGAGGAGTGGTGGCTCTGGCCAATTTCATATCATCCTCTTCTGGCTTCACTACAATCAAGGAAGTAACAGGTGTGACAAAATTGTACTTGAGGGACAAATTAGTAGCTTTCTCAGTCAGCAGCTTTCGGGCTACTGTGTCATTGGCTTTAATCCTGGCCTGCAACAAGTCTTGGATAGTGAAATATGCCCAGAGCCGCTGGACAAACCACTGAATCTCCTCCACATTCTCTGTGCATCCAAAACTAGGTTCGGTGAAATTGCCTCCCACTGTAATATCATTTTCCCAATTCAGCTTCTCCTTCTGGTCATGAGCAGTCAAGCGAACATGAAGGTCCTTGGTGCCAGGCTTCAACTTCCCTGCCACTACCAGCTCTGAGCCCTGAAAGTAATTGGGGAAGAGGGTCTGTGTCACATTTTGAGCAGTATCTCCAAGGTAAGCAAGCTCAATATCGAACAAGAGCGGGGTGGCAATCTCATCATAGAAACCCTTTAACTGCAATGTGGCATCAGAATATTCATAGATACGCCGAGCTATGCCACGGTTCTCCAAAGATAACCTCCTCATGAGATTGTAATCCGCATCTTCACCAAACGCCAAGCCAAATAGTGAAATTGTGCCCCCCATGGCCTTGTGTGCATTGGTAAGAATTTGATTGGTGGATGTAACGCCTGAGGTGGCTTCTCCATCTGTTAGGAAGATGATCAGTGGGATCTTTTGTTTGGCTGCATCCTTCTCCAGCTTATTAGATGTCTGGTTGAAGATAGAAGCAGCAACCAAGAGAGCAGCATTAATATCTGTCCCTGAGGAGATACACAGAATTGGGTTTTTAAACTGCCACAGAAATACAAAATGTTTACAATACATTTACATTATTATTTCCTAAAAATTACAAAGCAGTTTTACCTGCCACCAAAACTGCCAAACCAACAACTACCACCATAACATCAAAAGTGTTTGATCTCAAGTATGTATAACATATATTTAACTCCTGTTCAAAACCAGATCTTTTTGTCTAGCCAATCTAACCTAAAAAAATGCTTAATCCATTTTTTTAATAATTTTGCTGTTCCCATCAATTAGCCCAGTTTCTTTATGGGGACTAATATTGGTGCTTCGTTTTCTGACATTTATCCTTTTCTTACTGCCCTTTGGCATTCTTTCTATCCTCTCTGTGTCTGTTCCTCTTTCTTCACCTCTCATATAAGTAGCCCTGCCTCTTACCGCCTCCATACTAGATTTTATAGCAGCTAAAGAGTACTTAGAAGCCAGAGCTGTGTGATCTAATTGGGTGAAAAGATCAACAGCCAATCAAGCTACAGTTGCAGTTCTAAACTATGTAATTTATATAAAATGTTCTCACTTCTTCTGTAGCTCACATCACCTAACCTTGAAAGGTTTTGTGGCAATAAAAGGCAAGTGTTATAATTTTTACACATCTATTTGAAGTTCTATATATGAACCCTTTCATATATAAGCATATTGTGGTAAGATAGAACTTCGTTGAAGCTTGTTTTTTAAGTTTACTTACACCCATCAGCTTCAATCTTATTAACAAAGTCTTTGGCACTCTTAATGTTCTGAGCTGTGGCCTGGATGGAACGCCCGGGTCTCCAAACTTGGACCTTGTCTGAGAAGGTGATGATATTGAAGAAATCATCTCGATGAAGATCATTTAGGATAACATGCATGGCACTCTTGGTCTGTCAGGAAGGAGGAGTATAGCAGATCAGACTTTGTTTGGTGTGTGACACTAGCAAAACAAACACAATATACCTGAAAGCAACATCACAAATTGTGTTTTTGGAACCATGAAAAGGAGTGACTCGAACTGTAAAAAACTTCAAAATTCAGTCAAGCCAAATATACATATCCCAAGCATACATGGAATTTGTATAAGGATTTATGTAGACAATATATTTTTAGTATATTGAATTTGTTCTTATCTGTTGTCAAGCATTATCCCAGAGTTCTGTGTTCTCGGGTGTGTGTCTCTGTCTTTATGGTTTATAAAAATAATCTCATAACTCAGATGTGGGCCTCTTACTCGCCGTGCCTATGGAGTTCACTCACACATGCCAGTTATGGCTGAATTGCACAATATATCATGGGATTTCTGGTACTTCTTGTCTGGTATTTTGTATATGGTCTGCCTTTAGCAGCAGATTCAGTGTGATATGCTACAGAACATTTCTACTCCATAACTGCATAAATGAACTAAATCGTAATAGTCTTCACCTTGGGTGTATACCACCCCACAGGGCACCCTATTAAACGTAGACTGCTCTCAGTTTTGGGTCTCCACTTTCTTTTGTCAAAACTGATTGTAGCAAATTTTATCTCTATAAACTAAACCTTTGGATGTTTTTCAATTCACTATCAATAATTTTTTAAAGTGCAGATGTGCATAAAGGAATTGTATAAATGTAACATATTAATTGTCATTGTACTTGGGACAGTGGCCAGATATCAGTTTATCAATCTTATGTGGTCAGAGATATATCCATGAGTCCCATTTATTCTGCTTCTCTTATATAGCTTAAAAATAAGTCTAATACAGATCATAGGCATTCACTTATTAATCTGCCTCCTCCTATATGCTATGGAGACACAGGTCAGGTGAGGATTTACTGTACTCTTTCTGGTAACTCTTTTATTTCCGGATAAGTGGATGCAGTACTTTGCTACCTTTCAAACTCCTTTTTTTGTATCCATGGGCCATCAGTGAAACTTACCTGCTTGATTTTTGTTCCAAACATTGACCCACTGACATCAATGACAAAGACAACATTTTTCTGGATGCTCGGTAGACCCCGTGGAGCGAAGTAGTGAACAAAATATCCATTGTAGATCTAGGTAACAAAATGTAAAGATAAAGTGGATGTAAATAGGCTAGAGGTCATTATTTCACATTATTTAAATGTTGGCAAACTTTGTGTCTCTCTCCCTCTCCCTCTCCCTCTCTCTCTGCCTCTCTCTCTCCCTCTCTCTCTCCCTCTCTCTCTCCCTCCCTCTCTCTCTCCCTCTCTCTCTCTCTCCCTCTCTCTCTCCCTCTCTCTCTCTCTCCCTCTCTCTCTCCCTCTCTCTCTCCCTCTCTCTCTCTCTCCCTCTCTCTCTCCCTCTCTCTCTCCCTCTCTCTCTCCCTCTCTCTCCCTCTCTCTCTCCCTCTCTCCCTCTCTCTCTCCCTCTCTCTCTCTCTCCCTCTCTCTCCCTGTTCTATTGGTCCCTTATACCATATTTTATTGTTTTCTTTTAGCCCCAAATTTTACCTGCATCTGGTTTCAGAAGGCCTCACTGGTTACTCTGAATTCTGGGAGTTCTGCCCTCCCTCCCTGCCCCTCACCCTCCCACCCCAATTCTGATTAAATATATAGTGAAATGGGAATCACCTGACTTTCCTACTTGCATATATTATCTCACCACTAGGGGCAGACAACATTTTAAATGCTAGAGCCCTCACCTCTGTTCCTTCTCTCTCTCTCTAAATGAAAAACCTTTCTAACTTTCACTTCTCTTCTGACCCTTTTTATTCCTTATCTGTTTAATCTTTCCATGACTTCTGCCCCTTCCATTCCCTTTAGATTGTAAGTGGCGAGTTTTCAGTCTTCTAGGATGCTTTGGGAAAAAGCACTTTCTGCAAAAATTCTAAGCTCAAAACAGGGTCCTCCATTTTTGGAATTTTGTTAATGCTGTATTTTTCCTTGTTTTTATCCCCTGTATTGCGCTACGGAATATGTCGGCGCGTTACAAATAAAAGTTTATAATAATAATAATAATAATAATTAGGAAAACAAGTAGTATTGTCAGAGGTATAAGCAGCAGATATAGAAAAGTGGTTATTTCACTGTATGGATCACTTGTTAGACCTTGAATTAGAGGGGTATTTCATCCTACGTGTGGCAGCTGAGATATGGCGGTGCACACATCTGAATGGACCTAAAATCAAAATACGTCCCTGCCTTAGAGTATTGAATAAAGTATGAGAGATGACATCTCCAGAATGGTATGGCATAATAGACAGTTTCATATAAAGATACCAAAATGGGAAATATTTATATAGACATAATTTCTAATGGTTAAGATAGGGTAGATAGGAATATGATATATATTTAAAAACAATGTTAAAGTAACATTGAGATGAAAATGTAATACTGTGCAAACACTTGCTTATATTTTGTAAGTTTGCAGAAACATCCTATGCCCATGAATATGTGTTTTTGAGGACTTCAAGAGATTTGGGGGATTTTTGTAATGTTAAAAAGTTACACTGCGTTTTACAAATTAACTTTTTCTTATAAGAATTGCACTGCCTGATGAGCATTTAGCTTAAACTCTGCCAACAATTTTGCTATTTCTATACATGAAAGATCATAATCTAAAGTGGAAGTAATAGAGGAAATAGAAACTGATCTGCTGGCACAGTGCAGGTAAAGAAACAGCAAATTAGTAGCCAGGCCTTGAAGCTAAAAGCTTAACAGGCTGTATGCTTTTTTCAATTAAAAGTTGAAAAATAAAAGATGATGATAAAAATGATTTAACAATAAATATAACATATACAATATAATTGCATAGAAAGAAATCAAACTGAGCTATCACCTACCCTCCATTTTTCTCTCCTCCTACATCCTCTCTTATCTTTACTTACCTTTTTTCTACTCTTCATTTTTTTACAATAATATCTGTTTACTTGTTGTTAATATTCAAATTTAGAGCCGTACAACAATGTCAATTTTAGCTACATCTTACGATAAGCATTGCCTGTTTATTTGTAGGTATCTCAAAACCATTCAATACTCTGCTTTGAATCTGTTGTATCATCGACTTTGAACCTCGTTCAGTTGAGCAATTGTAAGTTACGGGCACAAGTAATCAAGCCCGTAAGCTAATTTGCTATTCAATTGGTGCCTTTTTGCGAGCTGCAAACGGTCTACGGGTTACGGGCTTGAAATCCTTGCGGTTGTTACAACCGGAACTTACACCCCATCTAAGCCTTTGATCTTTCCCACCCGCAAGAGTTACGATAAAAAGAATCTCAGATCGCTATTCAATTGCTACAATTCCGCAAGCCCACAAATGTTTTCACACCTGTAAACGTCAAATGTAGAAGAAAATCCTACTAGTACTAGAGAGGACTCGCTAAGGGGTTAAAGAAATGTCTGTAGCACTGTATATGCTAATTAAAAATCAATAATGCACTTTAAATGACGGGTAAAGCGATGAAATACATTAGAATTAATTGCACAATAGTCTAAGGCTCGCAAATCGCCAAGCAAAAGTAACTTTGTTTTATGTTTCAGTTTGGGGTTATATCGATCTCGTGAATCAATGAGTTAATACTATTATTACTACTACTAATATTATTTTGTATTTTGCTAGTCCAATCTCATAACGGACTTTTAAACACTAATTGATTGACATGTAACCTCCATCTTATACTGGCATAATGATGACCGTCTCATTTTCTATTGGCTGTTTCAAAATAAGTACTTAAGCTTAATTGATCATGTTCCCGCCCTGAACTGCTACGTACAAGTGCATGGTTTACGGTTTCGGCTTTCGGCCCGTTACTTGCAGGCTTGTTCAACTGAATAGCACCGTAATTGTAGCAGAGTGTGAGCCCGCAGCAGGCCTGCAGACCTGCTGCCTGAATACCGCGAGATGCAGGCTTCTAATTTAATGAGTCTCCTTGTTTTTAATAAATAGCATTTAAAAAAAAAAAAAAGAGAAAATAACATCATACTGTCTTTTACAATTTAACTTTTTTAGAAGTTGACAGCCTGGCAAGCTTTTAGCTTCAAGCTTTGTTCACCAACTTCCTGTTTGTATGCATGCACTGTGCTAGCAAATCAGTTTCTTTCGCATCTCTCTCAACTATACATAAGCGTCTTTCACAAATAGTACAGGAAGTTAGTGAACAGAGTTTGAAGTTAACAGGCTGTCAGCTTCTTCTATAACATTGCCATTTTTTTTTATTATGAATATAGATGAATGGTTTACAGATTTTTACATACCCTAATTAAATTACAAATTCAAATTACATTTGTCAATACAACAATATTGTTTTGTAAATATATCGTAATTAGCTGTTAATACGACAATATTGTTTTGTAAATATATCGTAATTAGCTGTTAATACGACAATATTGTTTCGTAAATATATCGTAATCAGCTGTTAATACCAAATTCCAAAGACAGACAACATAAATCAATTTCAAAGTCAAATTACATTTGTCAATATGACAATATCACTTCGCAAATATATCGTAATTAGCTGTTAATACCAAATTGTGAAGACAGACAACAATACATATAGACAAAACATAAACATTGGTGATCTGTGGACATCCCGGAAATCCAGCCCGGGGAGGGGAGATAAAACAGTGAGGACAACATTTTTGAAGGAATCGGGAATCTATTGAGACAGATTCTCTTAAATTTCAAGGGAATCCCGACATTTCCATTTATTCCTATCTTTTTTAGTAATATTAATTGATACAAGATAATCATCAAAATCACGATTAGATAAGATATTAATTAAGTCTTACTAGTAACCATTTAGATACAATTATAATCTGCATGATAAAAGCCTGGGTTTCAGGGGTAACTTATGCAGAGAAAATGTGTAAAATAAAATTTTCAGCTTTCAACGTAATTTTTTTTTTCAAAAGTATAGATAGTTGGTAGGAACACATTCTCCAATAAACCTGTATCCGAGAACAATCCCACCATATATGGGCATGAGTGCCAGCTTGGCCAGTTTCTCCAACAATATTGCTCTTTAACATCATGGGTAAATTGATTAATTTTAGAAGGGACCATATACCATTTATTCAGGACTTTAAAAAATACTTCTCTGTTTAATGCATTTTTAATATACTTCCCAGTGGTCTTAAAGGCTTTATACCAGATTTCATTTGACCAAACCCTGTCTAGATCTTTTTCCCAGGAGTCGATTTTAGGCGTTTTATCATTTTCAAAGGTTTGCTTCAATAAATTGAAGCACTTGGGTATCAAATGAGATCTATCTACTGCTACTATAAGATTTTCTAGAGGTTTAACTACATAATTAGGTATAAGATTCAGTTTGTTTTAAAAAGGGACACTTATTTTAGTATGGTCTAGTCAGTAACTTTTGGGAAGACCAAACTTTACTGTTAATTGATCAAAAGATACGAGCGAACCATCTATATAACGATCTTTTAAATAAGTCAAAACCCAGTTGGAACATAATTTGATTGTTGTACTTTCAGAGTCTTTTACAATCAAATGAATCGGCATATTTGGGCTAGGGAAGGAGATTAGATCGTATTTATCATTAATTATTTTCCATACTTGTATCAAATCCCCTAGAACTGCTGCCCCTTGTTTCAAGTCCTTTTTAGGAGGATCAAGAAAAACAAATCATTTTCAATCTGGTTCCATGCATAAGTGTAAAAAGGATCGTACCATCTAATCATATGGGACACCATTGTTGCTTCATAAAATCATTTTAGGCTAAGATAGCCAAATCCGCCTTTATTAAACTGTCTGGACATGATCTTCTTCTTAACGCTGACTCGCTTACCTAGATGTATATATTTGTCAATTAAGACTTGAAACTTTTTTAACAAATAAGTTAAAGTAATAAGTAATCTATTTTAGGGAGTAAAGACATTTTTGGTTTTGCAATCGTACCCACAAAAGAAGCCCGCTTATCTTTCCATTCAGATATTAAAGCTATAAACTTTTGGTAAAGTTTATAATAATTATTATCAATTATATCTTTTAAATTAACAGTAAAGTGATTTATCTTATTCATGAGTTATCTTATTTATTTGAGACAAAGCATTTTTATCCTTGCAGACTATATTAATTGCTAGTACTTCAAATTTTGTAATATTTATCTTGTAGTTTGAAACTATACTATACATGTCTACTACTTTCTGTAATGCTTTTAAATAATCTACAGGATTGGTTATGCAGAGAACAGTGTCATCAGCAAATACAATTGTTTTATGTTCCTGATTAATTAATTATAAACCCTTAATTTCTAATATTACCATTTTTAAAGTCAAGTTAAATGCTAAAGAAAACTTTAAATCTTAAAACAGAAAATGTGTTTGCTTAGAAAAAATAAACCCCAATCAATCATTTTAAGAATCCTTTTAAATATAACCGAGAACGTTTCAATCTGTGTCTGGATTTTAAAACAAGATAAGAAAGTTGGGTAATATTTGGGATAATCAGCCAAGTAATTGTGTTTCTATAAGCAGCAAAACACATTTTTGCTGAATCAGCCCCGGATGTAGACTTTCTTTGGAATCTCTCTGTCTGCATTCCTGCCATACGCTATAAACATGCACAGCACATACATTGCACAATCTAACCTGAACATCTCCAGCAAGGTCTTTCAAGGTCACATCATACTGGATGACAAAATCTGCTGAGATACCAGTGCCAGACTGGGCAGTTTGCTCTGTAGGAGATGGTGTGAAAGTGACACGGGCACAGTGTATTCCCTTTTCTACCTTGGTGGAAGGTGGCAATTCTGTATCACCTGTAGAACACACAAAATACATCAAAGATATTTTTCTATAATACATTTAAACATGTTTTCTTCATGAACAGTTGTAGATGTCACATTCCCTCTGTGCCATTAGAAACTTCCTCTGCATTCAAAGTCACCTCTCACTTCAGGGAGAGAGAAATCAAGGCCTCCATGTAAATCAAGTACTCTAACTTAGGGCAGTGCCGTAAATTGGCTGTGGGAGCTTTTTTCTACACTAATGTAAATCTTTTGCTCCCCAGATTATGACATTTAGCCCACAGCCATAAATCCTGCTTTAGCCGCAACAGATGTCTGTGCAGGGAGCAGCCAAAACAAACTTTACAGATGAGACAGGGTCCTAGGAGCCAATAGGAAATGCGAACGTCATGTATATTATGAATGAGAAGTGCCATAACTGCTGCGCAAGGAAATTAGAGATATAAATATAAAGTGATAGTTTTTTATTTATTAATATATTTTGATATTTAAAAGATCTGACAATTGTATTTATAGCTTCAATAAATTAAAATGTTTATTTTGCGTTAAAATATGATATATGTATAGACAATGCATTAGAGCATTTGTTCCTAGGCAACAGGGTTTTATGAAGCGTATTTACCCCTTGAATACTGGGTTCTGTGTTACCTTGGATTTTTTATTTGCTTTATACTAATATATCATATTTTTTATTACACATGTCAGATTGTTAAGTGTCAAATAATGTTGAAATGTCATCATTTTTGTACTATACTGTCACTTTAAATGCTTTTGGGAGACTTGGCAATGGTTTGAAAACCACCTGTGAGTGGTCTTTTGTACACATAAATCTTTCTTCTGCTTTTTGCAGTTACGGCAGTGCCCTGATTTGCGAGTGACCCGTGAAGTCTTATTAGCATACGGTTTGGGTGTCAAAGTGTTAGGGAGTAACTCATAATTTATTGTCAGTGTAAAAATCAGTGGATATTTTTGCCTTGCTTTTCGGCTTTGTCACATAATTCACTTGTAGCAGTGACCCGTAAGAGTTCTCTTGCAATGTTTTTGGGATGGTGGATTAACATAGCTATGTAGGATTTACTGTGCTGCTACAACACTGGTAATTGCTTTTGCAGAGAGCTGATCAGAAGAAACCAAGGCCCAAAAATGGTAGATGACAGGTCATTTCAATTATGCTGTGTTTTTTTATATATTTAAGTTTAGTTTTTAGAAAAATTAGTACACTTCAAAAATATGACCACAGGGATCCTTTAAACATATTTTCAACACTAAACATCTTCTGGTTCTTACCCAGATCTTCAGAATACCCTAAGGATCAATATAATAGTAAAACTTAACATTTATTGGTATAATTAAAAGGATGTTGTAAAAAATGAGTGGATTTAAAAACAATAAAGAAATGAAGAGAGACCTAGTCGAGACCCTCTAGGTATCACACTATCAGTGTTCTGAGCAGTTGTCACCGAGTACTACTGTAAGATTTCATTTTAGTAGTGATACCTATATAAGAATGGACTCAAAAAAGTGTAATTGGATCTATACAGTTTATATCCTTGCTGCCAGTATGTCTACATCTGGCTCTGGATTATGCAGTGATCCACAGTCATGGTTCTTAATTGTTACAATAAATAATCAATCTTATAACAGCCCCCAGATAGTTGTCACAGAGTGTAATGTCTACACACATCCTTTTATAAGACTCACTTGAAGGCTACAATAGTTTATATTAATACTGTAATATACAGTTCTTATAGAACAGATAAGAAGGATCAATTGCTTTTCTAATGTTACCTGTTTGCCAATAGGTGACACTGCAAAATCTATCATAGTGAAAATAATAGTATTATCATAAAACAAAATCAATCCTTTGATCAAAATATATTTTCAACACTACATGAAAAACAAGCACTGTAAACTTTAAAATACTTGCTTAAAAGGCAGATTTTACAAATCACATGGGGCCTCATTCTATTATCGGCCGTAGGCGCTGCGGGGCCGCAAGGACCGGCCGCAAGCTATTCTGCTATTCTATTCCCCTCCGGCCGGGGATTCCGGCAGGCTTGCGGCCGGCGCCTTGCTATCTCTTGCGGCCGCACGCACCGGAGGAAAGCCTTTGATCTAAAACGGCCGCAAGAGTTTCGGCGGCAAGAAAATCCCGGTTGCTATTCTATTGCTCCGGGAACCCTCTCTGCAAGGCTAAAAGTGAGCCGCAGCTTACTTGCAGGAAAAAGGTCCCGCTAGCACCAATTAAGCACATTATAAAGCCAAAATAAAGCCATCCTGCACTTTGAGGAGACTATAAAGTGATTGTAGGTGTTAGCAAAAATAGCACAACATTCCCCTATACTCAAATCCGTAAAAAAATGTTTTATTATATATGTCAAATATCCATGTAAAAAGTCCAGAGTGCTTGGAGCACCTCAGACCCGCCCACGCTGCGGCCGGAAAACAGTTAATGTAAACTTGGATTTGGGCTGATGTGCAAGCTAGAGAGGGGGTTACTATTAATCCTCATTTACCCCAATATGATCCCTAGCATTTACAGAGCTGTACAGTGCAGGCTTGAATTTATTTTTGACTTTAACAATTTCTGAGCTTACGGCCGGTTCCAAGATATGCGACCGGCCGTAAGAGGAGATTCTTGCGGGCCGTATAATAGAATTTGCGAGGTAACAGAACCCCCGCAAGGAATCGCAGCCTTACGGCCGATTTACGGACGATAATAGAATGAGGCCCATGGCATTTTACACAAAACTGTGGCAAATGCAGTAACTTACAGGTTGTGCAGCCGTCCTGTTGAGATGTAGCAAAAATAATTGGATGCAAATAACACAGGAGCCATTGTGGTCCTTTGAAAAACTACATTTTATAATGTAAAAAAATGTAGAAAATAAAAAATAAACAAAACCTTTACATTCTAACTTTTAGAGGCAACTATTCTTTACTGTGTAGTTCCATGTTATTTTCTGAGCTAATTCTTGCTGTTACTTTTATTACTTTTACAGGAAAGAGTGTTCTTGTAAACAAATAAGCTTTCCATTTTCATTGTGCAGACAGAAGCTTTCTCTGGATTTAACTCCAGTAGCGAACCAGCAGAAACCAAATTAGTATATTCCACAGCAGCATCATTTCATAAAGGTAATACATTAGCATGTATTATTTGTTTTCTTTTTCCAAATGTAGTTCTTCAAAATAATATATTTGAAATATATAACTACAGTGGCCCTTTAACATGTTATCTGATTGGAGGAAGCGTTACAGGGTCACTATAATGGTGTTACTTTCATAATGTTCAAGTGCTAATGGTAAACAACTTTTCATTATTATAAGAAAACTTAGACTGAAGCATAGCTGTGTTCCCCTCATCTTTTACAACCTGTTGAGCTTTGATGGCAGAGCGTGTGACTACTTGCCTACAGCTACCTCACTGCTGCACAGTCAAAGTAAAGTACTCTCTGACACCAATGCTAAGTGGTTTGTAAAAGATGGCAGGAGCATTGGGCTACAGATGGCGAGGAAACCAACTATTGTCAATGTAAGCTTTCTTACAAAAGACAATCTTTATTTAAATCACAATAAATTGAAAAGTTGTTTATACTTAACTTTACTAGTTGAAAGTTCTGTACTCTTACAGTGGTCCTCGCAAATTTTCAAATGTTACTTTTGCTCAGGGATTAAATGTAAGATTTCCAGTGCTCTGGTCATGAGTTTTGTCATGCAGAAAATATATTGAATGTATGAGCATGTTTTTTTAACACTAGTAGATTTTGCTTGTGAATAAGTTAGCAAAGTAATGTGACATTTCGATTCCTATGCACGTATATACTGTTGGTATTATTTGCATGCTGTCTCTTTTCCTTTGAGGGTGGGCACATACCTCTCACTGTGTTGGTGAGCAGGCGACTGGTACGTAGCGGCAGCACTCTGACGTACTCTATCCCAGTGCGCTCAGAGATGGTCACCTCTACACTGAGGTTCTGCACAACTTGTCCTGGCCTCACACTCACTGCATGCTCGTATTTCCCAAGTTGCCTTCTTAGCAGCTCCTCATATGTGAGAGTGAAACCGATCTCCCCGCCAGCCTCCACATTCACCGACACGCGGAACTTGTCTGTCTCTCTGTACCTGTGGAGTCATGAAGACGTCAGCTTTGTATCCAAAAATCAGGTATCTTAAAACCCCACCTGTACACCAATATTCTAGATTTACTTTTTACTTATTCCTAGCTTCTCTCTGTGTATAAGTTTGTGTTATTACTATAATGATGAATAGGCAGTTGACATTGGCTTAATATTTAATAAATAGCTTTGTGATTATCAAGTCTCTGCTTTAAAATTTCTTGTCACAATACTATTATTTGAGGTAAAATGATACAAACAAGCATTCATTTGTCATAATCTATGCTAGTTGTACCCCCATCGATTTATGGCACTATAGTATGAGATGTGCTCTATGGATAAAGCCTTATACATTCAGGGCGAGTAAGATGTCTAATGGGAAGTACAAAAATGCAATTTTAAGAAAAAGATCTCAGCCAGAAAACAAATTTCTTAAAGTAGTTTTTAAATAGTTGTTTATCTGTTGCACAAAATGGAGTGGAAGAAACGGAGTGTTCTTCTTTTTGTTTTGTTTATAGTATGAGATCAACTTGGGTACACAGCTGAATAAGAGAGTATGTTAAAAGGTAAACAAAAGATGGGATCCTATATCTAATCTTGTCCGTCCTGGTTTAGTTACTTAGTTTATGTGTTATCTGCTTTTGCTGCTCTAAAAATAATGTATTTTACTCTTTGAAATATTAACTACATTGTGTATTTAGCTTATTCCTGACTTCAGCTTAATAAAGATCGTTCAGGGATGAAGGCAACCCCCATCTTCTTTAGAGTAGTGTAGTATAGGACAAGATTATTTTGCAAACTTTGCTGAAGATTGATTGAACTAGCAGAGAATAAACTGTGTTGATATTGCATTGATAAGGAGTGTGTTATATACAAGGCAAGGACCTATAGAATCTAATGATTATCTGCAGATTATATTTAGTCATCAAAATAATTACATCACAAAAGAAAATAGAGGCTTTCAGACCTACTTTATCACATTCAACCACTTATCCTTGTCATCCTAGTATCAGATATCTAACAATATTATTTACTTATTAAAACCGTGGAACAGTTTGTTTTAATTCATTTTGTTGCTCCCCTTTTGCTGAAAAACTACTTGCGGTACATACAGTAGAGGAGTTATTTATGTGATACCAGCCCCTATTTCCCCATGGTTTCCTCTTAATTGACCAATGTGGTCACATCTCTGCAGCTGCCATGTGCACTCTCACCTGGTACCGACGTGTGCTGTGGTCTTTCCCTGCCTTCTTGCTTCATCATACATCTTCTTAGCCTGGTGTTTTTCCTTCACCTCTGCTATATATATCTTACCCTTAATATTACTGCAAAGGAAGAGAAAATCAGAATGAGCTATATATTGCAAGTGGCAAAGTAATGTCAAAAGAACGTACACCTGAATGGTTTTAAATACTAAGGCCCTCCTTCAATTGCAATTTGGACAATTGAATAGGGCCCTAAATAAGCACATACCATATTCTTTTTAAAGAAGTTTTTAGTTAGTAAACATCTATCCAAAAGCAAGGTTTTTACTAACTGAAAACCTATTTTAAAAAATAATGCTATGTGCTTATTTAAAGCTCTATTCAATTGGCAAAATTGCAATTGAATGAGGCCCTAAGACACCAAGACCTATCTCACCTTCATATAATATCATCAAGTTGTAACATTAGTTAAAAATAAGCTCATTGCATTTTGTCTTTATTTGTTAAACAAAATAAATCAGCCAACATTCAGTAGAAATGTGTGAAAATGTGCACAGTATGAATCAACAATGTGTGGAATGGCTTCAGCACCAATGGCTTGAAGTAAATGCTTCCTGAAAGAGTTTATTAGCCCCTCATATTGTCTGGGATAAATTATTGCCCACTCCTCCTTACATAACTGTGTCAACTCACTGATTATTTCAAGCATTTATTTATACACAACTCTGTTTAGGTCTTGTCACAACATCTCAGTTGTTTGTTGTCTGGACTTTGACTTGGCCATTCCAAAATCGTGTTTCTTTTTACATTTTTATCCATTAACTGGTAGGTTTAGTAGAATAATTTTCACCAAAGCAGGATCCACTTTAGGCTAAGCTCTTTTTAGATGAAACATCTCACATTTTCACTAGAATGCACTAGTATAGAGAGGAATTCATGGTGGACTGATTGTGAGGCAAACAGGTCTTGTTATAAAGTAGATCTAACCTCTATCACCATGCTTGATGTTCTCATTTCAATATTTGCTACTACCACCAAGATCTACAACTGTGGCTGCTCAATCAAGGCCCTTGCCAGGGGCTTCTGCACCCACCATGATGGCCCTCATAAGATCCTTGTGGCAATGAGCAGTGTTTAGTTTTTGCCAGACCTGTCATTGCACTTTACATCCAAACAACTCTACTTCGATCTCTTATGCCCAGAGGACGTTGTTCCAGAAATTTAGAGGTTCATTCCGATGCTATTTACAGACCTGTAGTAATGTCCTTTGTGGTGTGAAAGGATCTTCTCCTTTATGGCTACTGTAACGGAGCTGGAACACGCAGTCCAATATCTCCGCTGGTATACGGTCAAATACCCAAGAGGCACTACAGTCTCACCATTCCCGACCTCCCATATTGGACGACACACAATTTGGGAGTCAAATGAAAACTGACTTTATTTACCTTTACAGAAATATATATACATCTCTTTGGCCACAGGTAATACACATGCCCATATTTGGCCGCACAATACACATAAAGAGAACAATAGGTGGGTCACACCTCCCTGGCAACTTTGATACAATCAGACATTGATTCAATTACACTTCTTTGTTCTTATCTGAGAATGAAAACACTGTATACAATAGACTTCCTTTATCTTATGCGGAGTCGCTGTAACAGGATTATCTCCCATGCCAAGTAGCTGCAAATGTCTGGGACAATATTCTGCAGAGCATCAACCAACATACATATAGTAGGATCATATTTTAACCATAATAATCATAAAACAGGGTAAAACAGTGATGGGTTCCGCTACACACCTCCCCCGTGACCATAAGCCGGCATACACGGTCTGATCCCAACGGATCGGCCTGGGGATGTCCGGACAAAAGTATTTGTTGGTCAATTCTCTAGTTTGACAACCCATCAGCATTACTGTAATTCACATTTACTCACATTTCCCATATCCCCAGATTGCTGGGATCTGAGCGCACAAAACTACAGAATAGCGCTCAGATCCTATTCACACAGTTCAATTGCCATGTAGCTAAAGTCTTTCCCATAGTCTTTCATTATATGAATGGGCTTCATGGCACAGTTATCTGGGGTATCATGGTTCACACAGGGCAAGTAACGAATGACCCCCCTGTATGTAAAGGGCCAGAATGAGTGACATACACTCTGGTATGGCCGAACACTGGTTCCAAAGGGCAATATGTACCAGGGCCATAGTCGCAGGGCAGGAGGCTGGCAAACAGTCCTCTCCAAGCCAAAGTGGCGAAGGGCACTTCGTCACACATCTCCCCTTTGGGGGGAAGTCTAACCAGGCACCTGGATATTTCGCTGTGGTGATGGTGCAACACGCTGAGGGGACTTGAGGGGCAGAGGCCAGCGGCACTCTGCCCTGATGCCAGCTCTTCTGCTGGTATAACCTGCAGGACCTCCTGCTCTGTACAAGGGACAAAGGGAGGGCAGAGGCCGACTTCACTCTGCCCCGCTGTCAGCTCTTCTGCTGGGGTACTTGGGACATATTCCGGCTCAGTAGCCAGGGAAACGTGGGGGTCAGTGGGGGTTAACATTTCCTCTGTTAACCCTGGGGCCACATTAGAAGTTAGCTGGGTAGGGGAATTTGTACTTACCCCCTCCTCCGGTTGTCCCAATGAGGGTAGTTGGGGATCTGGACAAGCTGTGGGCGCAGAGACCACGGTCCCATCTGCGCCGTCTGGGAGATTGGTGTCTCCCCTGGTTAGGGTAAACTGTCGCTGGGGGGGAAGGACGACACCTTCTGCCCCCTGTGTTTCACACTGCCGCTGGGGGGGAAGGACGACACCTTTGGCCCCCTGGGGTACCCACTGCCGCTGTGGAGGAAGGTCGACACCTTCTGCTCCCTGGGGTACACACTGCCGCTGGGGGAGAAGGACGACACCTTCTGCCCCCTGGGGTTCACACTGCCGCTGAGGGGGAAGGACGACACCTTCTGCCCCCTGGGGTTCACACTGCCGCTGTGGAGGAAAGGACGACACCTTCTGCCCCCTGGGGTTCACACTGCCGCTGGGGAGGAAGGACGGCCCCTTCTGCTCCCTGGGGTACACACTGCCGCTGGGGGGGAAGGACGACACCTTCTGCTCCCTGGGGTACACACTGCCGCTGGGGGGGAAGGCCGACACCTTCAGCTCCCTGGGGTACACACTGCCGCTGGGGAGGAAGGACGACACCTTCAGCTCCCTGGGGTACACACTGCCGCTGGGGAGGAAGAACGACACCTTCGGCTCCCTGGGGAACACACTGCCGCTGGGGAGGAAGGACGACACCTTCAGCTCCCTGGGGTACACACTGCCGCTGGGGGGGGAAGGACGACACCTTCGGCCCCCTGGGGTACACACTGCTGCTGGGGAGGAAGGACGACACCTTCAGCTCCCTGGGGTACACACTGTCGCTGGGGAGGAAGGACGACACCTTCAGCTCCCTGGGGTACACACTGTCGCTGGGGAGGAAGGACGACACCTTCTGCCCCCTGGGGTACACACTGCCGTTGGGGAGGAAGGACGACACCTTCAGCTCCCTGGGGTACACACTGCCGCTGGGGGGGGGAAGGACGACACCTTCGGCCCCCTGGGGTACACACTGCCGCTGGGGGGGGGATTAGTTGGAGTATTCCACGTGGAGCGGTTTCTGTTTCTGGGACAGTCTCTCTGCATGTGGCCCTGCTGGTTACACGTGTGGCACCTGATGTACCGTGGAGGGGTTTGGTAGTTCCCACCACCCGGACGCAGTGCTGGGGGGGGGGTTAATGGTGGGAGGTGGGTTAGCAGCTCCCAAGATGGACCGCTCCCGTGCCCGCTGCTTTTCCATTATGGATTTGTGGACATCTGTCATTAACCATTCCAAGGTTTTTATGGGAAGCGTACCTGGGAAAAAGGCCAGTCTGCTTTGGAGTTCTCTTTGAAACTCAGTCTGTGGGGTAATAAGAGGTACTGTAACCATGAGTTCCTTTCTGTCTGCATCCCTGTAGTCCGCGGCCGCCTCCTCCTCCTCATGATGGAACGCTGTCTGAAAACTAGCCGGTTCCATCCTGCTTTAGCCAGGGGCGCTGTACGGATACTAGCGTTGCCGTCAATTTGTACTCCACGGAATGGTGTCTCCTGTAGCTGTCCTTCTGACCGTGGGAACAATCCCACCACTGCCACCAAATGTAACGGAGCTGGAACACGCAGTCCAATATCTCCGCTGGTATACGGTCAAATACCCAAGAGGCACTACAGTCTCACCATTCCCGACCTCCCATATTGGACGACACACAATTTGGGAGTCAAATGAAAACTGACTTTATTTACCTTTACAGAAATATATATACATCTCTTTGGCCACAGGTAATACACATGCCCATATTTGGCCGCACAATACACATAAAGTGAACAATAGGTGGGTCACACCTCCCTGGCAACTTTGATACAATCAGACATTGATTCAATTACACTTCTTTGTTCTTATCTGAGAATGAAAACACTGTATACAATAGACTTCCTTTATCTTATGCGGAGTCGCTGTAACAGGATTATCTCCCATGCCAAGTAGCTGCAAATGTCTGGGACAATATTCTGCAGAGCATCAACCAACATACATATAGTAGGATCATATTTTAACCATAATAATCATAAAACAGGGTAAAACAGTGATGGGTTCCACTACAGCTACCTTTCTAAGAAAGTTGTTGTTCAGTCTTTTCCTAATGGTGGTATCTTGAACTCTATTATGAATGGCATATTAAGCCTTCCAAAATGGTCACAGATATGTTGACCAAGTCATCATGTGTTACCAAAAACCTGAATGCTCCACACCAAACTGACGTTTCTGATTTAATGTACAATTCGCTCTCCATCTTCCAATGGGTCAGTGATATGTTGCGTCTGTGCCAATTATTTACATATATATTGAATGTTAAGAAGGCATTATTAATATTTATTACAGAGGCCATATAACTACCGTATTATCTAAATTCAACTGATAATCCTATTTGATAGAGTGGCTACAGCTAACTGCTAATATATCTTCTGATTCTTGAGTTGACCTGGTTTATTATTCAAGATAATGGGTCCATTCATTCATGTGGGCTGTAAACAACCTTTCTCCAAATAAAATAAACATTGCAGCAACTGCTACAAAGGCCCTTAATTAATATAAAGAGATACCTGATGTCTCTTTGTTGTTTTTAAACATTTTTGAAAAGTTAGATATAAAACCACTTAAACTTAGTAAAAAATACAGCAATATTTAATTATGCAGAAATTAAATGACATTCATCTACAAAGTCACTGTCTGTTTTTTAATTTAACTTAGATTTACACCTTATTTACAGTCACTAATTTTAAAATCATTATTATTTTACAGAGGGTGATATATATCACTAATTGACACAGGTCATAACACAAACATCTTCCTATAGTAACATTTCTTCCTGACTTTAATCTAAAACCTCACACCTTTGATGAACAAATATTGTTGATTCCCAGTTTCTCTTTTTTCCCCTTAGGGTCTCTAGTGACTGGAAACAGCTATCCCTCTGTTTCCAGGTCTCCGAGCAAGCTGAAGTTTAAGAGAGAAATGCATAGACTGCAGGCCAGCATAAACTTTACTAGGTCAGGAGTAAGCCAAGATTATTTTGGCCACAGGGACAAAAAGCCTCCTTGTGACAGGGAGCTGTGTGTGCTAGGATGCCTCGCACAATTTCTTTCCCTTCTTGTGTTTATCCTTGGTCACCTTCCAAACATTACTTCAAAGACCAAGGTTATTTTTGAATTATTTTTCTCCTGCCAACATCAGCAATATGGTACGTAACGGCAGCAACTCCTCTGCTAATGTATCCATCTTATAATTACCTAGCGACAAGCGTACTTACACCCTGGCCAAGCCAAACACAAATATACAGACAGAGGATAAAAATATAAAGAGATAGAACAATGTTGTGGTTGGGTTTTTCACTCCGACAAGATGGCAGACTTGTTTACCAGTGAAAATAGGTCAGGAACACACATTTCAAGATGGATTCTTGCATTAGTGAAGATAGATGATGGTTTGAGTCTCAAATCCCATTGTCTTCAAAATTAATTATATAAGTATTAAGGTGTCAGTCTTTATGGTCCACTGTAATGGAGAACTCTGATGCTTGGAAAGATTGAAGGCACAAGAAGAAATGGACTGCAGAGGCAGAGATAGATATATGAGGTAATTGAAGCAATGAACATGAGCTTAATGGAATTCAGAGTGGCAGTGGCCGACAGATGTGTCGCGTGTTGCGGTCCATCTGGTCACGAAGAATCCGACATGATAAAACAACAACAATAATGGCCCCTTTAATAATTGTGAGTGATAAAGACCAATATAAACTATTACCAGTTTATTGGGATTTTCAAAGGTTGACCACATAAGACAGACTTTAATGGAGACTCTGCAATTAATTAATAAAATGTTCATTCTTTACAACTTGAAAGTTCTGAAAGCTAAAGCATTACACCGGGCCATTGACCTCATGGTTTCAGGCAATTACCACGTTGATCTCTATCATCATCATGAAATGCTCTTGTTTTTTCTTTAATTCTTCACAACAAGCATTAAGACAATATCCCTTTGGTGAATAATGACTAGTTAGACCAATTAGATATATTTTTTATTAATACTCCATCAAAAATATTTTAATTTTTTAACTACTCTAAAATCCCATAAAGGTCTAGATAGTAAGTATGACAACAAAATGGCTTCTTCCACCCATTTCCAATATATTTCTTATCGCATGTTTCCCCTCTTTCTCCCCTAGTGTGATGACTGTCCATCAATCGCCACTGAAAACCTTTCCCTGAAAGAACTATGTCCTCTCCATTTCCCCCATTGACTTTGCATTGGGAGGTGGATGTCTCTGGGATTGGATCATGATTGCATCACCAGAGACAGGTAATTTAAACAATGTGAACTGTACATCTTGATAACAACCTGCCTGGTGGGATTATCTAGATGTGGACAGGAAATTCAAATAGTTTAATTGAGTTAACTAGTTTAGAAGGGAACGCTGAATGTGTTTAAGTTTGTGATGTAATTACCAGCTCACCCTGTGATGGGATTAACTCCCACACCCCCAGATTGGCCAATGAGGTACTGCAGAGGGCTGATTAAGTTAACTGGTTAAGGGCAGGCAATTTAGTCATGTGGGTTGAACCAAAGTTGTATTGGCCTATTTGCCTATAGATGTTCCAACATTTCCCAATTAACACACAGTCTACCAGGGAACATAATTTCAGTGTTCTCTCTCTTTTGTAGAGGTTATAACCTCTGTTTGTTATTTTTAACCCCTTTAGTCCTGTATCCTGATGGTTCTGGAATAGAGGCTGGTCACCGAGAAGTCCATCCACTCCAATGTCCAAGGTAGGATTCCTGTAGCCAAGGCAGGCAAATTCTAGAGTTGCGTTAGGCCCCCTGTCCCGGGCCATAACACCTAGTCACCAATATTTGTTTAACCTGAAGTATGTAAAACAAGAGAGAAAGGGCAGGGGGAGAGAAGCGCACCACTTCCTAGTGCAGATAAACCAATGTGGAAATACAGGAATAGATAAAGATGTATTCCAGTCAACTCACATTTTCCACCTCACGATATGAGGTATTTTCAGGCTCATCACAGGAGATAAATGTTCCTTTCCACGTATGTAGGACTCACGTACTTACGTTTGTAGGAGGCTGTGTAAGATTACACCAATCCTAGATGTAGTGGTCCACGGAAATATACAGTATATATGCGTGTTTCTTTAGGAATAAGGTACTAGTGTGTATGGCTACTTGGAGTGATCCTCCACTCCTATATCTAATATATATCTCTACAGAGACATATAGGTGAGTACATATACAAGTAGCCCTAGTTAACACACACACATACATTCATAAGTAGTATTAATACATAATTTCTTAGTGTGTAAGTATATGGTGGATACAACAGTTAATATAGCATGAAACGCCCAAAAGCTGGCCTCTGTATCATCAAATAATACTGTTAATATTACCAAAAGGCTATACAACAATGCTTAAAAATAGAACAATAAAAGCAAAGTGAATAGCAATATGATAAAAATCACATCAAGAGCGTTTCGTCATGAAAAATATGGCTTCATCAGTGATAAAAGGCTTTAGGTATAATAGGTATAATAGTATAATAATAGATTTATATAAATGTGTTATTTTTGTTACCAGTTTTCTTCCTGTTGTACAGTTACTCTGTGTAAATCCACACATACCATGCCATGTACACATATCTTATATTGCTTCTCAAAGCATTATACTATTATGCAAACAAGGCAAAAACCCAAAACATCTTCAAAAGTAAGTATTTCCATAGAAAATAAAAGCTTGCAAGAATTCTAGGGTAATGGAATACAGATGGTTAGTGGTTCACTGGTAAGACAAGACTAATATATAATGTTTTTTTCTTAGTATAACATTCCCTTTAATTAAAGCTGAATATGGGCCGTGGGAAGAGATCTTTATTCAATGTCTGAACATAAGAAAACTTGGACTAAAAGTGGTTCCTTATGCCAGCCAAATGTTCCTCTTTATCCCAATCCAACAACCCAACAATTAGTTGTTAATGAATTGCTGCTATTTTCGCAATAATTAAAATAACGTCATTCTGATACCAGTCAAGAGAGGATGTTGCTTCTCTGTCGTCTTTGTCTGTCCCCAGTGTCCACACTCATTGGCACTTAGCAAATCATGGGGCTACAGAAGAATTACAAATCAACTCAACATTTAAAGCACCACTCTGGTCAATTGTTTTTGGTCTATAGGGCTTTTTAATAAATAAACCTGATAATGGGGAAATGTTTTTAGAAAATAACACAAAATTACATGAAATATTTTATTTATAAGGCTGCTTGCTGCAGCTTTTTGTGTCAACAGAGTGTTTCCCCCTTGTAAACTAATGAGCTTTGTATTATTCCTAGTTAGAGCACTGGCAGTTCTAGCTACCACATTCCTACGGTGCAGAGAGAAGCTTCCTCTTTATTCAAATTCTCCAGATCCAACAGTAGAACAATCACATACAAAATTTAAAACATTAGAAGTTGTATTATATTCTAAAACATGCTCATCTGTCTGAGATACTTACAGTGTGAAGTTAGAGATAAAAGCTGAGCTGGGCAAGTCCAAGTCAAAAATGGCTTCCTTGGCTTCAGAGTGTGGGTTGACCATGACGGTTTGTACTTTTGTGAAGGCATATCTGGAGACGATGTTTGACTGAATGAACAGGCTGCTGATAGTCAACTAGAAAACAAATTGATTGTGTTACAAACATGTATATTTTATATTTCTCTGTATTTAAGAAATGTTGCAATGCTTGTTTTCTCCATGATAAAAACAAAAGTATATAACATATAGAGAAAAGTGTACTAAAGCTAATTCACCGACTTCACCACTGGCCCAGTGAATCCCCTCACCATCTACTGCTGTGACAACACATAACTAAAAACGAACATAAACTAATAACGAATATGTATTAGTAGACCACGATAAACCACCTACCAAGAACCACACATCACTAATACTTTATAACATTACCCCCCTTTTTTGTGATGTGTGGGAAGGTATCCTCACCTGTGGCTAGCTGGGTAACAATGGCGCAGAGGACGACCAATATAGTCTTATAACCAGCTCTACCCCCAGCTAGCCACCTACACCTGGTCCTGCCAGGTCAAGGGGCTCTTCCTCCCAACCCAGGGAAATCCTGGGTGACCTCCAGAGTCCCCCATTCCTTTAATCTAATGAGACCTGGCAGAGAATGAGCAACATGGGGTTGTCACTATGAATCAGATTTGGTAGGAGATGGTTTTAAACTGCAGAAATGTAAAATACACATGTATTACACCTACACACACACACATATATACTGTGTGTACATATATTATTATTTTATATATATATATATATATATATATATATATATATATATATATATATATATTGTTAAACATTTGGCTACGAAATGTTAGATTTAAAGTATAAATTATCTATAAAGATCCTCCTTAGCAGGAAACATTATTTAAAAGCATGGCCGTGATAATAGTAACAGGAAGAGTAATTCTTAAAGTATGTGTCATTATACATGTTTATATAAACTGGGCATGCTCTTCTTTGTTATCACTCACACTGCAAGAGATACTTAATGGGCTAGGTAAAGAGAATTAGAGAGAGAGGGGTGTCCTGAATACAACACCCTCCAGAATTATTGGCATCATTTGTAAATAATAGCAAAAAGGATATTAAAAAATGTTCAAAGTGATCTTACACTGACAATATAACAGAAAGCTAACATTACAATGAAGTAAAATTATTTAAAGAATAAAATATCCGTATAAAAATATGTATTTTTCAAAAACACATGTATCACAATTAATGGCATTCCTGCAATTAGTACTGCAACCTCCATTTGCAAAATAACAGCACAGTCTTCTACAATAATTATGACACATTTGTTTTTTAGATGCTTTTATTTTGTAAGGATTATGTTTCTTTCTCTGATTTTAATACTTAAATGTGCAACTTTGTGGTTTATTTTAACATAATGTTATTAATAGGTGCTTAAAAGCTCTGTTTTTACTCACTAAAATCTTCCAATCAGTCCCTACAAAGTTCAGCACCTTCTAGCTCATACACACAATATTTCTACAGTGGATATAAAAAGTCTACACACCCCTGTTAAAATGTCAGGTTTCTGTGCTGTAAAAAAATGAGACAAAGATAAGTCATTTTAGAAGTTTTTCCACCTTTAATGTGACCTATAAACTGTACAACTCAATTGAAAAACAAACTGAAATCTTTTAAGTGGAGGGAATAAAAATAAAAATAATGTGGTTGCATAAGTCTGCACACCCTCTTATAACTGGGGATGTAGTTGTGTTCAGAATTAAGCAATCACATTCCAAATTGTGTGAAATAGGAGTCAGCATACACCTGACATCATTTAAAGTGCCTCTGATTAACCCCAAATAAAGTTCAGCTGCTCTAGTTGGTCTTTCCTGAAATTTTCTTAGTCGCATCCCACAGCAAAAGCCATGGTCCACAGAGAGCTTCCAAAGCTTTAGAGGGATCTCATTGTTAAAAGGTATCAGTCAGGAGAAGGGTACAAAAGAATTTCCAAAGCATTAGATATACCATGGAACACAGTGAAGACAGTCATCATCAAGTGAAGATAATATGGCACAACAGTGACATTACCAAGAACTGGAGCTCCCTCCAAAATTGATAAAAAAAGACGAAAGGCAAACTGGTCTGGGAGGCTACCAAGAGATCTACAGCAACATTAAAGGAGCTGCAGGAATATCTGGCAAGTACTGGCTGTGTGGTACATGTGACAACAACAATCTCCCATATTTTTCATATGTCTGGGCTATGGGGTAGAGTGGCAAGAAGAAAGCCTTTTCTTACGAAGAAAAACATCCAAGCCAGGCTACATTTTGCAAAAACACATCATAAGTCTCCCAAAAGCATGTGGCAAAAGGTGTTATGGTCTGATGAAACCAAGGTTGAACTTTTGGCCATAATTCCAAAAGATATGTTTGGTGCAAAAACAACACTGCACATCACCAAAAGAACACTATACCCAAAGTGAAGCATGGTGGTGGCAGCATCATGCTTTGGGGCTGTTTTTCTTCAGCTGGAACTGGGGCCTTAGTTAAGATAGAGGGAATTATGAACAGTTCCAAATACCAATCAATATTGGCACAAAACCTTCAGGCTTCTGCTAGAAAGCTGAACATGAAGAGGAACTTCATCTTTCAGCATGACCCAAAGCATACATCCAAATCAACAAAGGAATGGCTTCACCAGAAAATTAAAGTTTTGGAATGGCCCAGCCAGAGCCCAGACCTGAATCCAATTGAAAATCTGTGGGGTGATCTGAAGAGGGCTGTGCACAGGAGATGCCCTCGCAATCTGACAGATTTGGAGTGTTTTTGCAAAGAATAGTGGGCAAATCTTGCCAAGTCAAAATGTGCTATGCTGATAGACTCATACCCAAAAAGACTGAGTGCTGTAATAAAATCAAAAGGTGCTTCAACAAAGTATTAGTTTAAGGGTGTGCATACTTATGCAACCATATTATTTTATTTTTAAATTTTTTCTTCCCTTTACCTAAGATTTCAGTTTGTTTTTCATTTGAGTTTTACAGTTTATAGGTCACATTAAAGGTGGAAAAAGTTCTGAAATGATTTATCTTTGTCTCATTTTTTTACAGCACAGAAACCTGACATTTTAACAGGGGTGTGTAGACTTTTTATATACACTGTATAAGCATGTTACTAAAATGTTACCTGCTTCTGGTAGCTTCTGTCTCAAAAGGGCAATTCCTTGTAAACTAACAACTTTTGTATTAGTGCTAATTAGTGCTAATATTACTACTGCATTGCTATGGTGGAGGTAGAGCTTCCTCTCTGCATTTAAAGACTCTGTACACCTCAGGAAAAGTAGGTCAGTGGAAAGTAAAATGGCAGGTTCCACCGCAGCAAAATGATAAAATAAGTAATAAATTATAGGCCTATTATTTATTACATTCTAAAAAATTTAATTATGTGATCACAGTGGTCCTTTAAATCATTCTAGAGCACTTGCAAATAATTTTATAGACTATGATGAGAAAATATTTGTGCTTTAGAAGGTCCCTGAAAAATCAATTACCAGTGCCATAGCAGCACAGTAAATCCTACATAGCTATGTTAATCCCGCATCCCTATCCTACATTACGAAAGAACTGCTATGGGTCACTGCTATGAGTGAACTTCAGGACAAAGCCGAAAAAGGAATGCAAAATTCTCCATTGATTTTTGCACTGACAATACATTATGAGTTACTCCCTTTGACACCCAAACCCTATGCTAATAAGATTTTATGGATCACTACAAAATAGGCACCGCCGTAAAAAGTAAAAGAAAGATTTACATGTACCAAAGACGACTCGCAAGTAGTTTTCAAACCCTTGCCGAGTCTCCCAGAAGCATTTAAAGTGACAATATAGCAGAAAAAGCACTACAAAATGAGAAAATGTTGATATTATTTGCCACTTAACATTCCAAAATCAACATATGTGTAGTTAAAAAGTATTGGTTTACACGTCAAATGCTCTGACACATTGTCTATAAATCACATATAATAGATGTCAAACTGCGAATCATCGTCACGCTTTGCGAGCTCGCGAAACGAGCTTGCAGAACTGTGTCCCTCGCAAAGCAAGGGACGCAGTTCTGGCCGCATATGCAGACGCTTGCAAATCAAGGGGCCGCATTTGCGGAGGTGGAGGCTGTACGCCGCCTCACTCCCGGGACAAATAAACCCCAGAAAAGCACCAAAAAAAAAAAAAAAACACGCAGCAGGACTTAGAAAAAATAAAATATACTACCCACGGGACTTAGGAAAAAAACACTAACGCCTAAAGAGGAAATACAGACTTACACAAAAGAAAATACGACCTGCGGGATTTAGAAAAAAAAAAAATACGAGGTCAAGAAAATACGAATTTAACGGCCGAAACGCGTACAGCAAAACCCCCCAAAAACAATGAAAATAATGATAAAAAAAAATTACAAAAACATCACACACAGCACGGGGGAACAGCCAGGACCTTTAGGGGTGAGGTTGCACCCGAATTAAAGTAAATTTTACGCAGTTTGAAAATGGAGGACGAAAAAAATGCATACAGAAATACACACTTACAAAGCACGGAAAATGCTCGCGACCCGCTTAGCACATAGACAAACGACAACATTTTACAACACTAACACTACGAATCTAAAATGGCTATTTACACAACTAAAGCAACGGTTTGCCCTCGCGCACGCAGCATATTTCTAATGCACAGCTGGGACATTGATGACACTTTCTCCTCACAGCAGCAACAGTCCAACTGTACATTGTATGCTGCAGGAAAATAAAAATAGATACATAGCTCTATTATTTTATTAAGTAAATAATGAATGAATAATTATACTAAAATTTGACATATATATCTGTCTTTGTCATGAGAGCACAAGGTGCTCATAGGAACAAAAGTAAACGAGAGGAGCTGATCGCTATGAACGCAAAAGGCGCTCATTGCAAGCCACGCGATGAGAGCCAACGGCGCTCAGCGCAAGCCACGCGCCCATCGTGAGGCTCGCAATGAACCTCGAAGGTCCTCAGAGTAGAAAAAGCTTTACATTGTGTGTTAAACAGCATTGCCATAACTTCAAATTTTATTGCTCCGTCATTTTTGACGGGCAAGTCGCTAGTATATCATATTTTTACACAAAATAAACCATTTTTACTGATTGAAGCTATAAATACAATTGTCACATCTTTTTAATATTAAAATATATATTTAATTAAAAGAACTACTTTATATATATTGCTTATGTTTCCTTGCCCAGCAGTTATGGTACTTGTTACGGCACTTCCCACTCATTATAATATTCATGACATTTAAGATGAAGATTTACAGTAGTATAGAATTAGGGAAAAAAGCTCCTGCAGCAGATTTACAGCAGTGCCCTAACTTAGAGCACCTGATTTACATAGGGCTCTAAATCATTAAAGCTTAACAATTTAATTACTTTGATAACCAAAAAAGGCACAATTCAGCCACTGTCTCTACATTGTGTAGTGATATATGGATTAGTCTCTTGGAATATTAATTTAGCTTATGTTTTATGAGGTATGACAAATGGAAAACTAGTTGGCTCTGTTAAATGACTACTGGACCATAAAATATATATGTTTTACAACTTTCCATGTGACTTAGGGCACAATTAGGCAGGGGAATTCATAAAGCTAGTTTTTAATTAGAAACAAAAAATATGGTGCCTCTTCTGGTCCTGGGTCTGTAAGCGGGAAGAGTGATGGCCTCATATTCAAGGATATCCAGTTATTTAGCAAATCCCCTTCACTTCTTCCTCTTCCCTCCTTCACCCCTCTCTCCACTGATAGATAAAAAAAACATCCCCTTCATGTTCCATCTCCCAGGAAGTAATGAAACAAATACAATTTTCAAAATTTCAGATTTTTTAAACTTTTTAAAAAATGTTTTAACATTTAGATCTTGCACAGCTGCTAATGTTGTTAGTTTGTTACATCTTCATAAGCTTGCAGCTTTTCTTGAACTACAGTGGTTCTTTAATTCATATCCACAGTCAAATTCTTTGTTTTTCAGTTGATTGATTTATTTCCAAAAATACAGCTCTGCACATGAATATTTTTTATCTGCATTAGATGCTGATTAGACAGAGGCAGTGACATACAGTATGTAATATATATATAGATTACAGCAAAGACCACACTTAGGGATGTGCCGGTCCATGCCTAAATACATCCTTCCTGATTCTCCCCCTGTAATGGTGATCCCGCAGCTTATACACCAATCACCTAAATTATAAGTCATCACAGGACCACTAATTAGAGAGAGAGGATATTGCTTACTAAGTGCTGCCTTATATAAAGTACTAGCGAATTGCCCGTCAAAAAATGACGGCAAGGAAATTGTAAGTGAGCTAATAGTATTTGGTGTATATAATGTGGCTGATGTAGCGTCCTTCGTTTTCTATGTCGTGCGACTTTTTCGGAATATCCGTAGGTGTTTGGTGGTGTTTTGCGTGTTCAGGGACCTTTAGCCTCGTTTTAGTTTTGTTTGGCGGCCATTTTTTCTTTTGCTTAGGTGATTTTCGGGTCTCTAAACTCCGAAATGTATGCTTAAATCGAGGTGTAACTTCCCTTGCAGAGGTCCTGGGTGCCCCCCCCCCCCCCTTGCTGTGAGTAACCTTTTTATGTGTTTGTTGTTTGTATTTGTTGTGTTTGTAATGTTTTTGGGGTTGCGCGGGATGCGTCCTTGTTTTTTAATCTTGTAGGTGTTTTTCGGCAAATACGTAGGTGTTTGGTGGTATTTTGCGTCTTTAGACTGGTGCAGCCTCGTTTTAGTTTTTTTCGGCGGCCATTTTTTCTCTCGCTTAGAGAATTTTTTAGTGTCTAAACTCTTTTAATTTGAGTTAAATTGAGGTGTAACTTTAGTTTTTGAGGTCCTGGGTGCTCCCTCTTCCTGTAAGTAAGCTTTTTATGTATTTGTTGTGTGTATTTGTTGTATTTTTCAAGTTTTCATGTGCGCGTGTTGCGGACGATTTTTGTGAGGTCGTAATGGGGCGTAACGTGTCTCGTATTTTCCTTGCGTAACGACGTAAATTTTGCGAGGGCCTCAGTTGCTGGCAAAAAGCGCCTTTGGCGCTCCATGCCAGCAACTGCGACCCTCGCTTCGTGGAGTTTGATTATAAAAATGGGTGTATAAGAATGGTAGGAAAAAGTATAATAAATGCAAATGGAGTATAAGGCATAAGGCAGCAAACATGAAGGCAATGAGAGATAGGAGGGGCATGTCTGGGAGCATGTAAATAAAAGTAAGTCAACGTAAAAGACAAGGAAAAATCATAAAAATAAGCATTTGAGACCAAAGAACTGGAAATAAAAGAGAAGTGAGCGAGAAAAGAACAAGGGACCGAGAAAAGGGGAGCAATATTTTGATATAATAACTAAATTAAACATGGACAATAAATTGGTCCAGGTCTGAAAGATGCTTATTTTGTCAGATTCATGTTTAGTCACAACTTACTACTTTTGTGGATGTCAGTTTTGCATAATTTGAGCTAATATATTAAATCCAAACTATCCATGGCTCCGCAGCAGAAACTACATTTCCCATAAAGCTGTGTGAGAATTGTTGTATACAAGTATTTAGCCTGGTATATTTGGTATAAAAGCAGTCACATCATAGTGAAACTACTTTAGACACAAACAGTGTTAAAGAATGCAGACATTCGACAAAAGTAGAATAAGAAATCAAATACGGTAGATATGTTTAGTGGATTCAATCGGGGCTCTCGGTGTACTGGTGCATGAGCCTGTTACGCATGTTGTTACAAATATAAACACATTAATCACATATAATAGTTGTCGTAATGCGAGTTTGTTGGTAACACTCTGGAATGTTACAGGCGTGCGCAGGCGCAATGAGCGCCAAAGGTGCCTAATTGCATGCCTCGTGATGAGCGCCATAAGCGCTCATCGAGAGGCTCGCAGGACTTAGGCTGCAATGAGCGCCAAAGGTATTTTCTATCCACTGTAATTCCTCTCTCTTGTTGTTCCGTCGTTCAATCATGTCCGAATCTCTGTGAACTTATGGGTCCTCATTCTATTACGGCCGCAGCCGCTGCGGTGCCGCAAGGACCGGCCGCAAGCTTTACGGCTATTCTATTCCCCTACGGCCGGGGACTCCGGCAGGCTTGCGGCCGGCGCCTTGCTATCTCTTGCGGCCGATCGCGCCGGAGGAAAGCCTTTGATCTAAAACGGCCGCAAGGAAATCGGCCGTAAGAAAAGCCTGGTTGTGATTCTATTGCACCGGGAACCCTGTCTGCAAGGCTAAAAACGAGCCGCAGCTTACTTGCAGCAAAGAGGTCTCGCTAGCACCAATTAAGCACATAAAATAGCTCAAATAAAGCCATCCTGCACTTTGAGAAGACTATAAAGTGATATTTGGTGTTAGAAAAAATAGCACATAATTACCCTATACTCAAATCCGTAAAATATTTTATTTTTAATATCCGTAAAATATCCATGTAAAAAGTCCAGAGTGCTTGGAGCACCTCAGACATGCCCACGCCGCAGCCGGAAAATAAACAGTTAATTTGAACTCGGGTTTGGGCTGATGTGCAAGCTTGAGAGTGGGTTACTTTTAATCCTCATGTCCCCCAATATGATCCCTAGCATTTACAGAGCTGTACAGTGCAGGCTTGAATTTATTTTTGCGTTTTTATATTTCAGAGCTTACGGCCGGTTCCAAGATATGCGGCCGGCGTAAGGGGAGATCCTTGCGGGGCCGTATAATAGAATCGCGAGCAAACAGAACCCCCGCAAGGAATCGCAGCCTTACGGCCGATTTACGGCCGATAATAGAATGAGGCCCATGGACTGCAGCATGGCAGAAACATCTTGTGTCTGTGTGTGGTAATCCAGTTTCAAAGATACTGGAGTGGGTTGCCAGTTCCTTCTCCAGTGGACCACGATTTGTCTAACCTCTACTATGACCTGCCCATCTTGGGTGACCCTACATGGTATAGCTCACACCTTCTTTAAGGTACGCAAGCCCTATCTCCATGACAAGGTAGCGATCCAGAAGGGGTCCTCTTTCTCTAATGCAACACTGAACACATAACTCCACTGCTCAGAGCCACCTACTTCCTTCATGCTTTTTGCTCAGGTGCAAACTGGCACCTTAGCCCTGGACTAAGTAAATATGGGTATATAAAACTATTGCACTGAAATAAAATGCCCAGACAGACCTTGAGGGCTGGGCAACTCCATGTCCATTAGGCTTCAGAAGAATCCTTGACTCCTAAGGGCTCACTGTAGTTCTCAGACAATAAGAATATGTTTATTTAATAACTTCAAACAAACAATATATAAAGGAAATAAATTCAGCTGTAGCTGATAAAAATTACATTTGATGGTTGGTATTTTATACTTCAGATCTGCTTCTCTCACACTCCTGGGCAGATCGTCTTTCAGCTCCTAAACACCTAATAAGAGGTGGAGAGAAGCACATCTTCTGGAAGCAACACTGTCCCAATTCAATTGTAAGTTTTTATTGTATTGTTTGACCACTATGGTGGCCCGTTAAGGTCAAAATATGAGCATTCTGAGGTACCACAAAACTCATAAAAAATGACTGGCTTCAAGAAACTGTGAGTATACACCATCTGTGCAGACTTTAGTGTCTGTGGTTGCATCTGGTTCAGACGGGCACTTATCAATAGAGAAAATTAAAGACTGCCACCCAAAAATGAGTAAAATAACCACTTCACAGGGGCCCAACATGACAGTTTGTAAGTTCTTATAAACCATGTCTACAGTTGGTTTTATTTATGTAGTAGCTAAGACTGAAAATGGAAAGGAGACAATGAAGTAGAATGTTTTTGTCTTATTAATATTGGATTCCAGAAAGATGAGTATTCACCAGTGGTGGGGTTACTGAATGAAGGACCCACATGCAAAAATATAAATTTAGGACCACTTGAAAAAGACTCCTTCCTTCAGCAGCTCACTCAAGACCCCAAGCCACTGGCCCCTTTAAACCTGCGTTTGTCATGGGAATCCTTGTGCCCCCCCTAAATCTATGTTGTTTTATATGGATCGCCCATGATATACTGAAGTATGGCCATGGTGGTCCTCATGGACTCAAATTTTATGTAACTCCTATACCATGGAAGTCCATTATAGTATCACTATAAAATTAACAATTAACGACTTTGGGGGTCCATAAGTACCATATTGATTCCCCATAGTCCCCAACACCAATGTACAAAAACATTCATGAAACCAATGTGTTGGGAGGGATTTACAGTACTTGTCCCTTTGATGACCTCCAGTGATGATCGCCAATGCCCTGGTCATCAGTCTTCAGCCCTGAATAAGCAGGCACCTCCATGTTGCTAGAAGAACCTGTCCTCTTTTTGATTGAAGACATGGTTCTTATTTTTGACCTCTATATTCTATCACTACTATACACCAAACTAGAATACAATCCTGCTATAAACTTGCACTCATAAAATAATATTATAATATACCAGCATCACTCAAAGCAGAGAGAACCAACAAATCCGTTCAATTAGTTTTATCTACCAAGAAACTTCCTCCTGATCTTTATCAAATCCTTTGATATACTTGAAGGTTTCTGTCATATCGCCTGTCTACATGTTGATCTTATCTCCTTATAAAAATGTTGTATTTTATACCATGCAAATGCAAAATTTTAGTTGCCCTTCTTCTCTACAATAAAAGTTATAAGCAATTGCATAACTAATTGTCGGAGGAACAAGATCAACACACATGGGGCTATTCTCAGATTATCTCTGGTATAACAACTGCTTATATAGTCTCAGAGGTAGGCAACACATACCTAGTGGAACTTGGATTCATGTGCAGGAAAATAATTTCTAAATATGACAAACTAATTACTCTCTGGTCTTTAATTTGCTAGCTAGTCTTAAAAGACCACTGTACTATGAAAAAATACATATGTTTGAAAAATGTTTCACTAAGAGCATTATTCCCCTTCTGGATTGCTACCTTGTCGTGGTGAAGAGACTTGTGTAACTTAATGGTCCTGTGAGCTATACCATGTAGTGTCACTCAAGAATGACAGGTCATAGCAGAGAGATCAGAGAAATTGCAGTCCACTGGAGAAGGAACTGGTAATCCACTACAGTATCTTTTCAATGAAAACCTTATGGATGGACACAACCGGACACAAGATGTGCCTGGCGTGCTGAGGTCCATAGGGTCACAGAGATTTGGAATCGACTGAATGACTAAACAACAAAGAGCATAATTAGGCAGAAAAAGCCATGAAGCTAGTTTTTAATTAGAAATAAATGTTGAGGCATCCATTCTACATGGTGAATGTTGCATGTGTGTGTGGGGATTTACATTTGTATAGAATGAGGGAAAGACAGGAAAGATGGAACATTCTATACACAGAGTATTCAAAGATTAAGATTATCTCTAAAATATATTTATGCTCATTGCCTACCTAACTGCTAATGTTATTAGTTTGTTAAATACTTCATAAATATGTGTCATTTTCCAGAACTACAGTGGTGCTTTTGTTATAGATATCATTATCTGCCTATTCCACACAAATCCCATTGTTTGTTAGTTCCACCAGTTGTGCACATATCTTTTTTTCTATGCCACCCCAGGAGTGGTGTAAAGGGGACACAGGTTAGGTATGAGGTGCTTCCCACAAAGTGATGTTTTTGTATTTAACTCTACTACAGTCGATAGTTGAATTTTTAATAAAAACGTGTCTTCTCAAAAGGGTGAGAAAATGTCAAAGAACAGGAAAGTAAAATTATTAATTATAAAATAAAGTGGAGATTATGTGAAATTTAGACTTGTGCTGTGTTGATCAAAAAGAAAAACATCAGTGCTTTTTATTAGCAAAAATTATCTGTAATGATAACATGAGGCCTGCCAAACTCCAAGAACATGTAAAAAAAATGCACAGAGGAAATTCAGGAGATTTGCTGTAGCTGCTGAAGACGACTCGCTGGAGTCAACTCCAGTCATCAGGTTTTGTATCTGTTGGAGTGCTACTGTTTGAGGCCTCCTACAAAGTGGCATATCTTATCACAAATAACAAAAATACTCACACAATCAGCGAGACTCTGATCAAGCATTGTGCTACTCAAGTGATCAAAGTTGTTCAAAGAAAGCAACAGAGGATTCAGGTTGCTGAAATACCAAACAACATCATGAGAAGTGTGAGATGTATATGTCAACTGATATTTGGGTCAACTAGTGGAGGAGCTCAAGAAAGTGACTTTGCCCTTTGGACATTGATTGGATACATGTACTGATGAGGTGCAATGCAGTCAGCTCTTGGACTTTTTGTTCTACCACACAAGCTACGGATGTGTTCCAGCTAGTTAACAAGTTCTTTTCAAAAGATTTATTGGACTGCCAGGCGAAAATAGGCTTCAGATGCACAGATTGTGCACCTTCCATGTTATAGAAAAAATCTGTCATTGAAGCACTGGTGCAGGTGGAGTCTCAACATCGAATGTAATCCATTGTTTTCTACATCGGGATACCATTATTCAAGCAGTGAACTTCATTCTGTCTTGAATTTTGAACCAAAGACTATGTCACGGACCCCTTTCCAGGGCCTGGATCCTGGTGCATTGAGCCATCATAGAGGACATACTGCCCCATTTCACAGTCCACTGCTGAGACATATAGAAATGGTATGTTCTCCTATTTACTCCTGGTGGCTGCGATACTGATCCTATCTCCATCCTGCAAGTAACTTGTCCTGATCGCTACCACAGGAAGGTTACTGAGACTCCTGGAAGTGCTGATTCCTGATGGAAAAACCCTGACTGATACAGAAGCCAGATATCGGGGTGCTGGTGCCAAGATTTCCAAGAACCCAAACGGTCCTTGTGGGTAGTTAACCTGTAGTCTATAGCAAGTGGCCGTGGGGAGTAATAGCCCCTACCCCTGGATTGTCACAGACTCTTTATAATATTCTGAGCAGAAGTTGGACCTGCTCATGAAGTATTGCTTCATCATAAATGCATATGTTGGCTTTCACATGGACAAATCTTCACCCCTATTATGGAACTTAGAACAGATATTCCTACCTTGCAGATATATTTTGCCTTTCAATGACATTGACATGTCACTTTAAGGGTCAGGTTACTGTTCTGGATGCAAAGGGAAAGGTTGCTACCTTCCAGCAAAAACTTTTTTTTTTTAAAAACGTATGCAAATTTCCCTACCCAGGAAAATATTCTTCTTCCTGGAGAGGGCTTGTTATAGACAGTCTCAGATTGGAATCAAGGTGATATTTTGAAGTATCTGGAAAATGTCATGGACTATTTTGATATTAGTTAATTAATTATTATTTCAAGATGAATAAAAAAAAAAAAAAAAAGACCAGTGGACTCAAAATCACCTTTAGTTTGGAATCGATGGATAATGTTGAGGTGAAGAATGATGGCCTCATTGATTAGCAGAGCAAAGCTTTGCTGAAGAAATAATTATTTAATTAAAACCTTGAGGTGCCTACTTTGTTTTGGCAAATATTTTTTTTCAGACTTGATCCCATTTGCAACAACCTGCTTTTTTATTAGCACTGGTCAGTATGAAGACAAAGGCTGGAAATCTGTTGGATGACATGTATCTAACATTGTCCAACAATAATCTCATTAAAAGTTTCCCTGTTTTCCCCTTTTTCTAATCTATAACCCGCTGCTTATCAGTCTTATTAAATTGTGATTCGGCCAATTACTTAGGGCTCTATTTTAGTACATAGCATATTTTTTACAGAAGTTTTTAGTCGGTGAACTTCTATCCAAAAGCAAGGTCTTCACTAACTAAAAACTTCTGAAACAAAATGTGCTCTGTGCTTATATAGAGCCCTATTCAATTGGCCAAATCACAATTTAACAAGGCTGTTAATCAGACACACATTACATGGAGTCATTCTATACACATACAGATTTATTTTATTTAAAAATAAAACTTGTTTTTGCACACCCCAGAGCTAGTTACATAGGCACTAGATACCTAGATATAAAAGAAACACTACATTCAAATACAGATTTTAACTCTTTACTAACCTTCAAGCTAGCAGCAGCTCAATGCAGAGATCTACAGATCAGTGTCTCATCCCATGATTCTTTCCTGCACAAACTGCCATCCCTGATGGTTACATTGTATTAAAATGTATAGCTGCCTGCGATTGGTCAAAATGAATTATGAATTTTATGCTGATTTTTAGCAGGGATTTTCAGGGGTGTCAACTCACAGAAGCTGCTGCTTGCAAACAAGAGATTTAGCAAACATCAGGGTGAGTTTGTTATGGCTTATTTTGGTATTTTGTCATGCACAACATTTTTTTTCATACACTATTGATTCTCCTCTATCTGATGCACTCATGATACAGGAAACTTAGATATGCCTTTAAGGTGGTCTTAAAAATGTTAATTTCTTTACTTTTATATTTTTGTATGTGAGGAGATGAATATTCCCAAAGATATGTGGTGGGGTGGATTTAGACTAGTGAAAAAAGCGTTACAGATAACTTTTCTTTAAACTAGTCCAGAGATGGTATTGGGTCCTGGTGGGACTAAATAGATTTGATGCCAAATGATCAGATCTATGTTGGAGAGGCTGTCATAACTTGGGTACCCATGCCCATATTTGGTGGGAATGTAAATATATTAAAGCTTTTTGAGAGCAATGTGTCATGAATCAGCCAGTGGCCATATTGGATTTGGTGTGAACTATGCTGGGGCCATTTTGTGACTGGCAGCAGTGGCCATTTTGGGCTGGGTTATCTTCCACATGCTGTTGCCATGGGGAGGAACAAAAGGTTTGGGGCTCCCAGACACCCTGTTATACTGTTATACGGTTATACTGTTATATTATTATGATTATTGTCTAAGGAAATGAGCAGGGTTCCCATCACCATCAATAAAAGTCATCATAATGCATGAGATGGATTGATGTGGAAACCCTGCCCCAATCCCATATACTATGAGGACATTAGGTGGTTTTATGTGGGGTGCGCTTTTACGCTTGTACTTAGACTGACAGTGTGTGGAATATGTACACATATGTATATGATAGTATGGGGTAGTCATGCTGGATACATTGCCACATACATCTTGCAACAGGAGAAGGACCCCAGCTGGCCACCAAGGTTAATCCTTTAAGTACACATACTTAAGTCAGGAACAATAGGGTCCCAACAGACATAGGGGCACCATCTATCCAGGGGGCCTCTGGGGTCTCCCTAGCCCAGATCCAGGGGCCTGGGCCATAGCAAAGAGATGTGTCCTCTCTTGACTGCCAGCATCCAAATGACTCTGTTAGCCACACCTAGTGGGCGGCCCAGGGGAGGGGTCTGGAAGTTCCCAGAGCTTACCTCTAGTCCATTGGCTAGAGGTAATCAAGTTACTCTGGAGATTACCCCATTGGCCAAGAGGAAGATAAGGGTTGGACAAAGGGGTAGCCACTCCCTGTACTGTTTTTGTGAGGTGTTTAAATACTTGTGTAAAAATAAAGAAGTTGTTCATAATTTTCATCAAGACTTTGTGTGCAGGTGTATTATTGACCCAAGGGCATATGCTGGAATAGGAGATCGTTTCTGACTCCATGCCAGGTTTTTTTCCCAGGCACACTACCTTAAGCTGGGACTTATGCTCTTGTATCCGCAAAGAAGGTCCATTGGTCGAGTCACCCAAATCTTAGGTCTAAACCCTACAGGAGATAAGAGAGCTAGGATCCTCTATACTCCATCATCATTGTAGGTTGTGACAATTGGCTGGCAGAGGTGGGACGACTCTACAGAAAGACCAAGAATGGAACAGACGGATATCACCAAAGAAGCAACAAGACGGTTTAAAGCAGCCAGGCACTTATACCCCAGTAAGATGACCGCACAAGAGGTGTCCAACGTACTAGACCAGTATTGCCAGAGGATCTGGCAGGAGCGCAATGGAGCGAGAACTCCAGCTCAGCAAAGACTTGGCTACAGAGAGACACTGCGTCTAGAGAAATGGATGGCGATTCTGAATCTGTGGCAGGACGATGAGCTAATGGGCTGGCTGGAAGTACTAGTAAGAAAAGAGGTTGCCTTGGAGAACCAATATCACATTTTTCACGCCAGAATAGTTGGTGGCCTTGGAGAGGAGTGTGATTTCCGCTTGGAGATAGATTCTGGCCTCCAAGACATTGTGTATGGTAATCCTGAAGGGGGCATAGGAACCTTTAAAAGGCACAACAACTTGTTTGTGGAACGCTGTCGTGGTCTGGGACTGGAACCGTGGTCCATGGAGGCTAATTTAATGGTACACCTGATTGAGCAGGAACTGCAGCTGGAGGAGGAGTATTTTGAGTTGTGGGACGAGATCTATGGGGAGACATTTTGCCCATCAAGAGGGGAACAACCCAGTCAAGAGGACTGGTCGCCAGATCTTTACAACACAGATGGTATGTACCGAAGTGATTGTGTGCAAGGGGTCTGGGGAGAACATAGTGATGGAGAATGCGTTCCGTTAAAAAATATAGAGACTGTGTCAGAGCCTAGAAGGGATAATAAAGTCAGCTTGGGACCAAATTACCAGCTCCAAGAGCCAGAGACCCAGGGGAATGTTCCCTGGGTGGGGTCAGATAACCCATGTTTGTCCCCTGATACCCCAAGAGACTTAATCCCAGAGGAAATGCTAGCAGAGCACAGTTTCTCCAAACAGGTCTCACCTGAGGACTACCTTCCAGCACAAATCCTGGCAGAAACCCCAGTAACTGCTCAACAGGTAGGGCCAGATGAACTAAGTCTGCCCTCAGAAGTTCTAGGCAATGTGTATGGGCCAGAACTGCTAATGGAGCCAGGGGCTCAGGATAGCCACCCAAGAGACTGTGGGGAGGGCTATGTAATGCACTCTGGGGAGAAGGCCGTAGAGGTCAGGTTGGGTGGGAAGGATAAGATTCCCCAGCCTACAACAGATAACCAAAATCTGTACTCTGACACCCCAGGAGAGTTGCTAAAAAAGGTGCTAGTAAAGCACAGAGCCCAGGAGGGCTATGTACTGGACTGTGGGGAGGGCAAGGAACTGGTTCTTAGCTACAGGGAACCAGGCCTCACACAGCAAGAGTGCCAGGGGCACCAAGAGAGTGCCAGGGGCACCAAGAGCCCGACAGGGGCAGCAAGCTTGCCAGCCTTGGCAAAGGAGCCGTGGGTGCAGTGTGGCACCATAGTAGAGGGTGAACCAAGTGGGGAGATACCCTGGATAACCAATGTCCAGAGGCCCACTGGAACAGACACCGCTCCAAAGGCCATAGAAGAAGAGGGTCAGCTGAGGGCCCCAAAGAACCAGCTGGGTGGGAACAGCGTAGTTCTCCAGGCTGCAACACAGACAGACCCAGGGGAAGAAAACCAGGAGGGTCTGTCCAAAGATACAGATCTCCAGGAGCCAGAGCAAAGGGAGCATCCAAGTCCGGACTCCTTCAGGGACGCTGGAGTCAAGCGCAGACCGGTATGTACTTTACTGCAGTTATGGTGTTATTGGGCTCCCAACAATAATAATTTTGCTGAGGGAAGTACTGGACTGCCCCCTTGCAATCCCATAGGCCCAGAGACTTTTTTAGAGACCCCAGCCCAGCTGTGGGGACTGGCTGGAGGGAAAGGGGTTGCTATGGGACAGGGGTTGTTTTATGGGGCTCCCAAAAATACGGTTTTGCCTCAGAAGAATGTATGGGTGCATCCCACTGTGTCCCCAGAGACTTCCATGCTGCTGCCAAAAACAGAGAGCTGGGATCCTGGACTGTTTTGGGTGGGGGTGCAGGGCAAGAGCAATTTGCTCTATACAGTGGGAGCAAGGCCAAGGGCTGGGCGAGGTCTTTACTCTGCACCTTGGGACTGTGTGCGCACCGACATGAACTTGCCTAGCATGCAGCGGGCCTGGCCAAACCAGCAGATTCATGACTATCAGCGTAGCTGAGAAAATCTTGGATGTTCTCCGCCCGCTTGGGGAAGGATTGTCATGAATCAGCCAGTGGCCATATTGGATTTGGTGTGAACTATGCTGGGGCCATTTTGTGACTGGCAGCAGTGGCCATTTTGGGCTGGGTTATCTTCCACATGCTGTTGCCATGGGGAGGAACAAAAGGTTTGGGGCTCCCAGACACCCTGTTATACTGTTATACGGTTATACTGTTATATTATTATGATTATTATCTAAGGAAATGAGCAGGGTTCCCATCACCATCAATAAAAGTCATCATAATGCATGAGATGGATTGATGTGGAAACCCTGCCCCAATCCCATATACTATGAGGACATTAGGTGGTTTTATGTGGGGTGCGCTTTTACGCTTGTACTTAAATAGACTGACAGTGTGTGGAATATGTACACATATGTATATGATAGTATGGGGTAGTCATGCTGGATACATTGCCACATACATCTTGCAACAGGAGAAGGACCCCAGCTGGCCACCAAGGTTAATCCTTTAAGTACACATACTTAAGTCAGGAACAATAGGGTCCCAACAGACATAGGGGCACCATCTATCCAGGGGGCCTCTGGGGTCTCCCTAGCCCAGATCCAGGGGCCTGGGCCATAGCAAAGAGATGTGTCTCTCTTGACTGCCAGCATCCAAATGACTCTGTTAGCCACACCTAGTGGGCGGCCCAGGGGAGGGGTCTGGAAGTTCCCAGAGCTTACCTCTAGTCCATTGGCTAGAGGTAATCAAGTTACTCTGGAGATTACCTCATTGGCCAAGAGGAAGATAAGGGTTGGACAAAGGGGTAGCCACTCCCTGTACTGTTTTTGTGAGGTGTTTAAATACTTGTGTAAAAATAAAGAAGTTGTTCATAATTTTCATCAAGACTTTGTGTGCAGGTGTATTATTGACCCAAGGGCATATGCTGGAATAGGAGATCGTTTCTGACTCCATGCCAGGTTTTTTTCCCAGGCACACTACCTTAAGCTGGGACTTATGCTCTTGTATCCGCAAAGAAGGTCCATTGGTCGAGTCACCCAAATCTTAGGTCTAAACCCTACAGGAGATAAGAGAGCTAGGATCCTCTATACTCCATCATCATTGTAGGTTGTGACACAATGTTTTTTACAATTGACTACAATGATGGATGTAGCTTTAATATTGGATCCAAAGTTAGCCTTGTTCCATATGTTTGAATATAATATTTCCTTACCTAAAAGATTGTTAATTTCACACAGTTTACTAGTTGCCAAATGGTTATTGGCTAAAAACTGGAAACAGAAAAAGGTTCCCACTTGGAACAAAGTCCATTATATTATGATGAGAAATAGAGAACTAGAAATATCAGATAGTTACAGTAATAGTACCAGTAATAACCTCTTGCTAAAATGGCAGACTTGGGATTCTTATATTAAAGATAATAAATAATCGTTACCAATCGTATCACATGATTAGATCTCTACTATTTATTGCCCCAGTAGTTTGTTGTAGGTGTATTATCACATTTATAGTTGTCAGTAGTGCGGCTTGCCAAAAGCCGTTGCTAACGCTGCGGGCTCGCGAAGCGAGGGCCGCAGTTGCTGGCAAGGAGCGCCGGCGCTCCTTGCGCTGCTGATGAGCACCATAGGCTCTAATCCCTACCACCCTTATCCTCCCTCCTCCCTTCCCCCCTCTTCAATTACCCTCCCCTCACTTACCTGTATTGCGCTGATCCTGCTGCTATCCAGCGCGTCTTCTGTGTCGGGACCCGGTATATGCTAATGATGTCACGTCATTAGCATATACCGTGTCTGACACATAAGACGTGCTGGACAGCAGCAGGAGCAGCGCAATACAGGTGAGTGAGGGGAGGAGGGGGTGGTAATTAGAGAGGGGGGAAGAGGAGGATGAGGGGAGGGAGGGAAGAGGAGGATGAGGGGAGGGAAGAGGAGGATGAGGGGAGGGAAGAGGAGGATGAGGGGAGGGAAGAGGAGGATGAGGGGAGGGAAGAGGAGGATGAGGGGAGGGAAGAGGAGGATGAGGGGAGGGAAGAGGAGGATGAGGGGAGGGAAGAGGAGGATGAGGGGAGGGAAGAGGAGGATGAGGGGAGGGAGGGAAGAGGAGGATGAGGGGAGGGAGGGAAGAGGAGGATGAGGGGAGGCAGGGAGGGAAGAGGAGGATGAGGGGAGGCAGGGAGGGAAGAGGAGGATGAGGGGAGGGATGGAGGGAAGAGGAGGATGAGGGGAGGGAAGAGGAGGATGAGGGGAGGGAGGGAGGGAAGAGGAGGGGAGGGAGGGAGAAAAGAGGAGGATGAGGGGAGGGAAGAGGAGGATGAGGGGAGGGAGGGAGGGAAGAGGAGGATGAGGGGAGGGAGGGAGGGAAGAGGAGGATGAGGGGAGGGAGGGAGGGAAGAGGAGGATGAGGGGAGGGAGGGAGGGAAGAGGAGGATGAGGGGAGAGAGGGAGGGAAGAGGAGGATGAGGGGAGAGAGGGAGGGAAGAGGAGGATGAGGGGAGGGAGGGAAGAGGAGGATGAGGGGAGGGAGGGAAGAGGAGGATGAGGGGAGGGAGGGAAGAGGAGGATGAGGGGAGGGAGGGAGGGAGGGAAGAGGAGGATGAGGGGAGGGAAAGGAGGATGAGGGGAGGGAAGAGGAGGATGAGGGGAGGGAGGGAAGAGGAGGATGAGGGGAGGCAGGGAGGGAAGAGGAGGATGAGGGGAGGCAGGGAGGGAAGAGGAGGATGCGGGGGAGGGATGGAGGGAAGAGGAGGATGAGGGGAGGGAAGAGGAGGATGAGGGGAGGGAGGGAGGGAAGAGGAGGGGAGGGAGGGAGAAAAGAGGAGGATGAGGGGAGGGAAGAGGAGGATGAGGGGAGGGAGGGAGGGAAGAGGAGGATGAGGGGAGGGAGGGAGGGAAGAGGAGGATGAGGGGAGGGAGGGAGGGAAGAGGAGGATGAGGGGAGGGAGGGAGGGAAGAGGAGGATGAGGGGAGAGAGGGAGGGAAGAGGAGGATGAGGGGAGAGAGGGAGGGAAGAGGAGGATGAGGGGAGAGAGGGAGGGAAGAGGAGGATGAGGGGAGGGAGGGAAGAGGAGGATGAGGGGAGGGAGGGAGGGAGGGAAGAGGAGGATGAGGGGAGGGAGGGAAGAGGAGGATGAGGGGAGGGAGGGAGGGAAGAGGAGGATGAGGGGAGGGAGGGAGGGAGGGAAGAGGAGGATGAGGGGAGGGAGGGAGGGAGGGAGGGAAGAGGAGGATGAGGGGAGGGAAGAGGAGGATGAGGGGAGGGAGGAAAATAAAAAGGGGGAAGGAAACAGACACAGGGGGAAAGAGACACAGCGGAGGGGAGGAATAGACACAGGGGAGGGGAGGGAAAGACACAGGGGAGGGGAGGAAAAAGAGACACAGGGGAGGGGTGGGGAAAGAGACACACGAGATGGGTGGGGAAAGAGACACAGGAGATGGGGGAAAGAAACAATAGGGAGGGGGAAAGAGACACAGGGTAGGGGAGGGAGAGAGAGACACAGGGAAGGCGGGAAAGAGACACAGGGGAGGGGAGGGAGAGAGACACAGGGGAGGGGAGGGAGAGAGACACAGGGGAGGGGGAAAGAGACACAGGGAAGGGGAGGGAGAGAGACACTGGGGAGGGGAGGCAAAGAGGCACAGGGGAGGGGAGGGAGAGAGAGACACAGGAGAGGGAGGGAGAGAGAGAGAGAGAGAGAGACACACACAGGGGAGGAGAGGGAGAGAGAGAGAGAGAGAGAGAGAGAGACACAGGGGAGGGGAGGCAGAGAGACACAGGGGAGGGGAGGCAGAGAGAGACACAGGAGAGGGAGAGAGAGAGAGAGAGAGAGACACACAGGGGAGGAGAGAGAGAGAGAGAGAGAGAGAGAGACAGGGGAGGGAGAGAGACACAGGGGAGGGGAGGGAGAGAGAGAGACACAGGGGAGGAGAGGGAGAGAGAGAGAGAGACACAGGGGAGGAGAGGGGGAGAGAGAGACACAGGGGAGGAGAGGGGGAGAGAGACACACAAGGGATTAGAGGGAGAAAGAGACACAGGGGAGGAGAGGGAGAGAGAGACACAGGGGAGGAGAGGGAGAGAGAGAGAGACACAGGGGAGGAGAGGGAGAGAGAGACACAGGGGAGGAGAGGGAGAGAGAGACACAGGGGAGGGGAGGCAGAGAGACACAGGGGAGGGGAGGAAAAGAGGCACAGGGGAGGGAGAGAGAGAGAGAGAGAGACACAAGGGAGGGGAGGGAGATAGAGAGAGAGACACAGGGGAGGGGAGGGAGAGAGAGAGAGAGAGAGACACAGGGGAGGGGAGGCAGAGAGACACAGGGGAGGGGAGGCAGAGAGACACAGGGGAGGGGAGGCAGAGAGACACAGGGGAGGGGAGGCAGAGAGACACAGGGGAAGGGAGGCAGAGAGAGACACAGGAGAGGAGATGGAGAGAGAGAGAGAGAGAGACACAGGGGAGGGGAGGGAGAGAGAGAGAGAGACACAGGGGAGGGGAGGGAGAGAGAGAGAGACACGGGGGAGGAGAGGGAGAGAGAGAGAGACACGGGGGAGGAGAGGGAGAGAGAGGGACACAGGGGAGGAGAGGGAGAGAGAGACACAGGGGAGGAGAGGGAGAGAGAGACACAGAGGAGGAGAGGGAGAGAGAGACACAGGGGAGGGGAGGCAAAGAGACACAGGGGAGGGGAGGCAGAGAGACACAGGGGAGGGGAGGCAGAGAGACACAGGGGAGGGGAGGCAGAGAGGCACAGGGGAGGGGAGGAAAAGAGGCACAGGGGAGGGAGAGAGAGAGAGAGAGAGAGACACAGGAGAGGGGCGGGAGGGAGAGAGAGAGACACAGGGGAGGGGAGGGAGAGAGAGAGAGACACGGGGGAGGGGAGGGAGAGAAAGAGACACAGGGGAGGGGAGGCAAAGAGACACAGGGGAGTGGAGGGAGAGAGAGAGAGAGAGAGAGAGAGAGAGAGAGAGAGAGAGACACAAGGGAGGGGAGGCAGAGAGAGAGAGAGAGACACAGGGGAGGAGAGGGAGAGAGAGAGACACAGGGGAGGGGTGGGAGAGAGAGAGAGACACAC